>JAVTVJ010011348.1:0-30266 GCA_034509425.1 Eopsaltria australis | reverse complement strand
TCGTGGTAAGGAGAGGACGCTCTCCAGTTAAACCACGGGAGGTTGGTAGGTGGGGACAACAACAAGTTGGGTCAGTGGATTAAGGCGCTGACCTGAATACTACGAAGCCGGGAATTGCAGGTTCGAGTCCCGGTTAAGAAAACTTTAACAAGTTTTCTCGTGCGTGCAGTTTGGCTGTTTAAGGCTCGGTTCTAAGCAGTTACCACCAGAGAGAGAGAGACGGTTTTTTCCTGGCCGATTTCTTTTTATAAGTAAAATGGGGTGTAACTTTTCAGAGAATGTACAAGTCCCTGGGCAATCTCCATTAGATCTGGTATTGAAAAACTGGCGATATTTAACAGGAAGGAGAACCCCCCCTGGACACACAGGAGCTGATAAGACTCTGTACACGGGTCTGGCCGACGTTAAAATTAGGAGGACAGAGAGTGTGGCCACGCTTTGGGAGTCTAGAAAATGAAATAGTCACAGAGCTGATGGTAGAACTGCGAGCTCTGCGCAGGTTTGATGAGTTAAAATACGCAGAACTTTTTACCATATTACTGAATAGAGAGGAGGCGTATGAGGTGCAGAAAGGCTGTTTGGAGATGGTTGTAAAAGGGAGAGGAAACGTGAGGAGGAGGAGAAGGCAGCTAGTGACTAACGAAACGGAGGAAACAGATGTTATGGACATGGTGGCCCCAGCTCTGCGTACGGGAGGGGGGGGATCGCCCCCCGTGCCACCGCCGCCATTACAGCCGGTGCAGTTGGGGGCGGGCGATGGAGGCGCGCAGCCAGCGCCCCCACCCCCACCGGCTCCACAACCGGCACCCCCACCGGCTCCGCAACCAGCGCCCCCACCCCCACCGGCTCCGCCGGCTCCGCCGGCGCCAGCGCCACCGTCCCCTCCCCCTCCTCCTCCTCCTCCTCCTCCCGCGCCCGCTCCGAACGCGGGGGCGGGGGCGGAGACCAACCGGCCTCCCGACCATCCGGGGGCTGGGCGTGGGGCGGGGGGGGAGGCAAGCAGGCCCTCGCCCCCTGACCACTCTGGGAGCGGGGAAAGGCGTGGGGAGGGGGCGGGCTGGCCCTCGCCACCTGACCGCCCACGGGGCGGGCACGGGGCGGGGGCAGAGGCCGGCTGGCCCTTGCCTCCTGACCGCCCATGGGGCGGGCACGGGGCGGGGGCAGAGGCCAGGTGGCCCTCGCCACCTGACCGCCCACGGGGCGGGCACGGGGCGGGGGCAGAGGCCGGGTGGACCTTGCCTCCTGACCGCCCACGGGGCGGGCACAGACCGAAAGCGGAGGCCGATTGGCCCCTTGACCACACAGGGGGCGGGCGAAGGCACGAAGAGGGTGGAGAGGGGGCTGGCTTGTTGCCGGCTCCTGACCGCCCCCTGGGGGGGGCGTGAACCGGGAGCAGAGCCCAACTGGCCCTTGCCACCCGACCTGGCCCGAGCCTGCGATGAGTACCCTCGATCGAGGTACCCTCGATCTCGGCTTCGCCGCTCCTCCAGCGTTGGGGAGAGGGGCAAAGCTACCCTGACCAGAGGTGGGTGGGACGTGCCTGATCTAAGTTACTTTTCCGAAAGGGGGGACAGAGACGACCATGCCGGATTCCCCCTCCGCCGCTCTGCTAGTGCTAGGATTAAAACGGAATGGGATGATGTGGATACAGATGGTTCCCAAGAGGAGGGTGGCAGGAGGAGGGGAAAAATAGCCCAAGAAGCTATAAGTGCTGCTAGTCCAATTGCAGGGCGCACGAGATCAAAAAGAGATGAAAGGGGAAGGGAAGGGCCTACTCTAGAAGTGCCTCTGAGACAGGCTGTGGGAAATCAGGGAGTGATTTATATAAAGACACCATTCTCTCTTGCAGAGCTGCAGACGTGGAAAGACTCTGTTGGAAAGTATAGTGACAACCCAGAGAAAGTAGCCATATGGGTAGAAAGAGCTATAAGAGCTCAAAACCCTGATTGGGGAGACTTGAATGTGATGCTGGATGAATTACTAGATAGCACAGAAAGGGAGATGGTTAATAAAGCTGCCATAGATGCTATACAGGCCCAAATTGCAGCTGGAAATCTCCAAGGGATGCCGAATGACATATACCCACTCGCTGACCCTGGCTGGGATCCCAATGTCCCTGAGCAAATGGCAAAATTAAAGCAGTTTCAGAAATGGGTGGTTTATGGGTTGAGATGTGGCCTTCCTAAAGTAGTGAATTTTTCTAAATTATTTGAGATCAAACAAAATCCAAATGCGACTCCTACAGAGTTTCTGAATAGACTGAAAGAGGCTGCACGGAAATACACAACTCTGAACTTCGAAGCACCTGATCAGAAGTACCAGTTAGCTTACATTTTTATGGGCCAATCAACAGATGATATAAGGAAAAAACTGCAAAAAAGGGGGGTAATGGATATAAGTGAGATGCTGAAAATAGCCTGGCAAGTATATCAGAACAGGGATTCAGTAGATAAGGACAAACAGAACAAGCCCCACCATAAGAAAAACCACAATGAGGGAAAGTCATCCAACTCACCAAAGAGGGGACCCTGTTTTCCTCTAGCTGAGGACCAATGTGCCATTTGCAAGCAGAAGGGACACTGGAAAAATGAGTGTCCAGCACAAACAAAAAAGACACCCCCAGCTCCAGAACTAGCTGTGGATTATGATAGACAGCAATCAAGGGCATCACCCCCAGCGAAGCCTTCAGTTATAGTTAAGCTGGGAAATGAGGATGTTGAATTTCTGGTTGACACAGGGGCGACCTATCCTGTATTAAATACTTTAAAAGGTAAACTGAGCCAAGAGACTGTGGATGTGGTAGGAGCCACCGGGGTAAGTGAAACACGGCCTTTTTTCCAACCTTTAAAATTCAAATTGGGAAAACACTGGGTGACACACCAGTTCCTGTATATGCCAAATTCACCAATGCAATTATTGGGCAGAGATTTATTAGAGAAATTAGAGGCAGAAATTAAATTCTCCAGAGACGGGGGGGTAAAAGTCATAATTCCTGAATCTAAATTCATAGAAGCAGCAGCTGTTCTTATACAGGAATGCCATGGAGAAATTCCCAAAGAAATAGAAGATGCTGTCAGTCCTACAGTATGGGCCAATGATATCCCTGGGAGATCCAAAAGAGCTGAACCTGTAAGTATTACACTCAAAGCAGGAGCTACACCGGTAAGGCAAAAACAATACCCTTTGAAATTAGCAGGTCGCAGAGGACTAGCACCCATAATTGAGAAGTTTCTCAAATTTGGGTTGTTAGTGGAATGTGAATCCAAGTATAACACCCCAATTATACCAGTGAAAAAAGCAGATGGTAAGAGTTATCGATTAGTGCAGGATCTAAGAGAGATTAACAAAATAACAGAGGACATACATCCAGTTGTAGCCAATCCCTACACACTTTTGTCTACACTAACAGACGAATTGGGATGGTTCACTGTTTTAGATCTTAAAGATGCCTTTTTCTGCATTCCTGTGCACAAGGACAGCCAAGAAATTTTTGCCTTTGAGTGGGAAAACCCTGATACAGGAAGGAAGACCCAGCTCACCTGGACAGTATTGGTTCAAGGCTACAAGAACAGTCCCACGCTATTTGGAAACCAGCTGGCAAAGGAACTGGAGGACTGGAGGAAACAGGAGCCAGGAGGAGTTGTTCTTCAGTATGTTGATGATATCCTAGTGGCAACCAGAACACGAGATGAGTGTATCCAGCTAACCGTAAGTCTGTTGAACTTTCTGGGCGAGAGTGGTTATCGGGTCTCGAGAGAGAAGGCCCAGATTGCCAGGGAAACAATAGTTTACCTGGGGCTGGAAATTTTCCGTGGACACCGACAACTCAGCAAAGAGCGGAAGGAAGCTATCTGTCGCCTTCCAGAGCCCCACACTGTGAGAGAAATGCAAGCCTTCCTGGGAATGGTAGGTTGGTGTCGCCTATGGATATCAAACTATGGACTGCTGGTAAAACCTCTGTATGAGGTCCTTAAGGCAGCCGAAAAGGGAACAATCATGTGGACAGAAAGAGCAAGGGCTGCCTTCAAACAGTTGAAACGTTCCCTAATGTCTGCCCCAGCCTTGGGGCTGCCGGATTTGAATAAGCCTTTTGAACTCTTTACATATGAGCGACTGAATGCTGCTCTGGGAGTACTAGCACAGCACCTTGGGGACCAGCGAAGAGCTGTAGCCTACTTTTCAAAACAGCTGGACAGTGTTAGTCAAGGGTGGCCTGGATGCCTGAAAGCTGTGGCAGCAACTGTCCTCCTAATACAGGAGGCCCGTAAATTCACCCTTGGACAGCACATTGTCGTGTATGTACCCCATGCAGTAATAACTGTGCTGGAACAAAAGGGAAATCACTGGCTATCCCCTAGCAGAATGCTGAAGTATCAGTCTGTGTTGCTGGAACAGGATGATGTTACTCTGAAAACAACATCTGTGGTAAACCCTGCAATGTTTTTGTCATCCACATTACTTGACAGCATGCCTGAACATAATTGTCTACAGACGATAGAGGAGACTTATTCTAGCAGACCAGACCTGAAGGACATTCCCCTGAAGAGCCCAGACTGGGAGCTGTATACCGATGGAAGCAGCTTCATGAGAAATGGTAAGAGAATGACAGGCTATGCTGTAACCACCACAGATAAAGTCATAGAGGCAAAAGCCTTGCCTCCAGATGTATCTTCACAGAAAGCCGAACTCATTGCACTAACAAGAGCTCTAGAGCTGAGTGAGGGAAAGAAAGTAAACATCTGGACAGATTCCAAATATGCCTTCAGTGTTGTTCATGCCCATGGAGCTATCTGGAAGGAACGTGGCCTGCTGACTGCACAAGGTAATGAGATTAAGCATGCTGAACAGATTCTTGCACTTCTGCAGAGTATCTGGAAGCCAACCGAAGTAGCTGTCATGCATTGCAAAGGCCATCAAAAAGGGAAGAAAGCCCCTGAACTGGGAAATCGCTTCGCTGATGAAGCAGCAAGAGGGGTTGCAGAAAAAGGCATTTTTGCAGTGATACCACAGAAAGAAATAGATTTGTCAGAGCTTACCCCAAAATATGATCAGGGGGATCACAAATTAATTAAACACCTTAAAGCTGAGATCAAAGAAGGGGGGTGGGCCGTTACCTCAACAGGACAGGTTGTAGTTCCACCCTTCCTCCTTCGAGAAATAGCCCAGCGAGAGCATGAAAGTACTCACTGGGGAACAGAAAATATTTTAAAACATCTTAGAAAGGTGGTAATAGGGAGAGGGATGACAGATATCGTACAATCTATAACCAGCAAGTGCGATCCCTGTCGTAAAAACAATCCTGACACGAGCAAACGGGTTGTGTTAGGGGTGACAAGAACAGGAGATCTCCCAGGAGATTATTGGCAGATCGATTTTGCTGAGATGCCACGCAAAGAGGGATGTAAGTATATACTGGTACTGCTTGACACCTTCAGTGGATGGCCTGAAGCTTACCCCTGTCGCTCAAACACAGCAAGAGAAGTAGTGAAAGCCTTGCTGAATCATATAATTCCAAGATTCAGAGTTCCTCTAGGAATGTCATCTGACAGAAGAATTCACTTTGTTGCAACGGTGGTTGGGGAAGTCAGCAGGGTTCTGGGAATTGCCTGGGACCTGCACACACCATACAGGCCCCAGGCAAGTGGCAAAGTTGAGCGTATGAATGGAACCCTCAAAACCCAGATTTGTAAAATTTGTCAAAAAACATCCATGACCTGGGTTCAAGCCCTGCCAATAGCCTTGCTGAGAACCCGCATACAGCCAAGGCGAAGGGACAATATAAGTCCCTATGAAATATTATATGGCAGGCCTTATCAGGCTCCACATATCCCAGGAGAGATTCATATGAAAGGTAAAGCTGATTTGCAGAAATACTTAATGGCTTTGAGTTCCACTTTGCAGAAGCTCCAGAGATTTGTCGTGTTGTCCAGGCCAATAGGACTGGACACACCTGCTCATCAGTTCCAGCCCGGAGATTGGGTCTACATCAAGTGGTGGGACGGTGACCCCTTGCAAGCCAAGTGGAAAGGACCATTCCAAGTTTTGCTGACCACCCTCACTACAGTCAAAGTTGCCGGCAAGGGACCGTGGATCCACTATTCCAGAGTGAAGAAGGCTTCGGCTCCCGAGACCATCAAGAAAACAAAGACTGATACAGATCAGGAGGATGGGGTTTAAACTGTTCTTTACGTGTCTGTTATCTGCCCAAATGGTAACTATGACTCAGGGTTTGTCCCATGATTTACACAAGGCTGTAGTCCAAAATGTGGACCAAAGTGGAAGGGTTAGAAAAGATGTGAATAAAATTTGGAGGGGAACTCAAATTTTGCATGAAATAGCTTCCAAAAATGACACCTTAAAATTTGACCAGATCTTTGACACCCTTACCTCATGGTTACCAAACTGGGCCTGGATAAGAGAAACATTTATAGTAGTTGTAATTGTAGTTGTTATCTGTATAGTAGCCTGCATGTCGGCCGGTTGTGTAAACCGATACTGTGGGTAATGTAGAATGGAGTAAGGTAGAATAGAGACTAGACAAAGTGTAATCTTGTTAGTCTCTAAAAGGGGGGAAATGATGCCTGAGGGATTTTTTCTGCTTTTTCTCCTGAATATGTCGTACCCTGTTCCCTATATTCACAAGTATTAGCATGCATACTTGTGATGCTTTAGGTGATAGTTTAGCCTGGTTTCATGGTGTTTAGGAGGCTGGTAGACTAAACACCCCTGAAGCCACGTAGAGCTAGAGACCAAACACCCTGTTTTCGTGAGCCCTCAAGGTCTCCTAGTAGGATAGATTTTGTAAACTAGAAGTTAGCCCACCCAGGCCCCTTATTGGGCCCTCCTGGTAGATATGCTAATGTGTAGAGTCTTTAATTGTATACTGAATTGGGGGGAAGGGGCTTTTTGCAGCGTGTTCTACCTGGACGGCAGAAGCCATCGAACGGTATCCTATGAAAATACCGAGGTAAACAACCCCCAACCCTTTCACTGTGTCTGAGCCTTTATTTCCTAAGACCAGAAAAAGGCATCATTCCCAAGTACCCATTTCAAAAACTTTTAAAGTAAATTTTTATCAAAACTTTCCCCCGAATCAATCAAACGGTATTTTAAACTATAATACAAAAAACTTAGCTCCTTCTCCCTCTTGCTTTGATGGTTGCCCATCCTATAACAAGAGAGGTTAATTCCCCACTCTCTAAAATAAAGTAGAAAACGTGGCGGTTAACTCACCCGGAGGGACACTCGACCTCCCCGGCGACCTGCAGGGCTTTTTTCAACGTCCGAGGCTCCTGCTCCTTGCGACGACCGCCAAAGTAAATCCACAAACGAGAGATGTGAGGTGCCTTGATGAGCTCGGTTTCACCTCGATGCCTCAGTCCGTCAAGGTCGAGGGAGTCGCCGGCTTTTTTACGAGTCCGTACCTCCACAAGAGGGTTCAGGACACGTAGCAAGGAGTGCTCCAACAGGGTCTTCTCGGTGTAAGGAGAGTCCTCTTCTGAAGCTACTTGCGTAGCAGCAGCGTTGGGCGCCACTTATTAAAAAATAAGTGTACCTCGTGGCTTCGCGGCCTCGTGGCCACCTGCTAGATGGTTGCCTCAGCCACCCGGACGCCACCAGGGCTAAGGTTTCCCTGCCCACAGCAACGCTAATCCCAAGTGCTGAGGTGTCGGTGTTCGCAAGCGTGGGTTCTTGCTACCAGTAGCTGCGAAATCAAGGCAATAAGGAGCGGCAACTGTGCTGGGCAACAGGAACGTTTATTGATCCTCGTCCCAAGCACAATAGCGCCGGACAAGGCTGTGCAGGGACTGATAAACAACTCAAGCAACCAATCACGGCAGAGCAAGGGGGAGGAGTTGGGGCGGGGAGAGGACTCACAAACCAACCGGGAGTAAGGGAGGGAGGGAGAAAGGTTCAGGGACCAATCCGAGAAGCACCTGCACAGAGCTTTCCAGAAACAGGGGAGGATACAGAACTCGACAGACAACACAACTAACAAATTATCAAACAGAGGCGTAACCTAAACTAAATGGACTAAACCAAGGTCAGGATGGCTTCCGGGGGATTCTTTCCACGAGATGGTTTCACCCACCACCTTTCCTTCCGGGAGCCCGGGGCCGACGTTGCCATGACAACTGCAACAACCTACCCCTCTGGTGGGAAGGAGCGAGGTGTCCCTGCCAGCTCCCTATCAGCCGCTGTAACCAGGGAAAAGGGGAAGGCCATGCCTCGGGACACGGTGATAACCCAGGGATGCGGCAGAGTGCAAGCCTGCAGCCGGGCACAGCCTGCCACAGCGCTGCTCGCCATGGAGAAACCACACCGCAGCTGCCTGCTCCTCCTCCTCCTCCTCTGTCTGCTCCCACCGCCGGGCATCCCAGGCCCACCGCCGCCTCTGGAGGAACCTCAGGAGCCGCTGCTGCCACCGTCCAGCACCGCCGACCCCACCGCCCACCTGCTGCGCGGCCACCTCTCGGCCCCGGTGCGGCCCCCTTCAGCCTGTCTCTGTCCTCCGAGGATTATCGCTACTCCCCCAAGCCCCGGCACCTGCGGCCTGGGCGGCTGCGCCGGCTCCTGGGCTCGGCCTTCGACCCCTTCCGGATGGCAACTGAGGAGCCCCGCGGCCGCAATGGCAGCGTCCTGGAGGAGAACCTGGAGTCCATGAGCAGGGAGCTGGCCGAGGGTGCCGGGCGGTATCACCGCAAGCTGTGGCTAGAGGTGGAGGGGCTGGAGCTGCCTCCCGCCCCAGAGCTGCCCCCAGGGCTAGCAGGGGCCCTGGCCCGCTGCCTGCGGCAGTGGCTGGTGGAACGGGCCACCTGCCGCCTCACCTCCGCCTGGGTGGACCTGGGACCCGTCTTCTGGCCCCGCTGGGTGCGCCACACCACGTGCGAGAGTGACCGCCCTGGCTGAGCTGCTGGCCCGCACAGCTCACTCACATCAAGCTACTAGCCTGGCACTGCTGGAGCCCGCAGCACCCCGGGCCCCCAAACTGCACCTGGCGGCACATCCCCTACCCCGTCGCAGCCGCCTGCAAGTGCTCCTGCCGCTGAGGGGGCTGCGGGGGCTACGGAGGGACCTCCCAGTGCCTGCTCTTGCAGCCAAAAGGACTGAAAAGGCAAACGGCTGCCTGGACTCAACCTCAGAGCTGGGGCAAAACCCCCCAAATAGAAATAAACCTCCAGAAAGGAAGTGGGGATGGCTGCGGTCGTTGCTCTATCTCACCAAAACCCCTGGGTGAGGGGGTGCAGCTGCTTTGCCCCTCACCCACCAGTGCCGTGAGGCATTTGCACCAGCAGAGGCCCTTGTGCAGCATTTATCTCCAGCAAAGGATGAGGGACGGAAAAATTATGGCACTGAACAGCAGGTTCAGACCCTGTCTGCATTACACTCACTCCAAGCTGGGGCATATCCCTGCCTGCCTGGGTGGGGCTGCAGGCAGGGAGCCAGGGCAAGGGAATTCTAGCAAAGAAAGGATAGAGAGAGATGGGTCACTGCTCAAGGTGGAAACAGCAATGTGGAGAGGGGCTGGAGTGAATCAGTGGGCAGAGGGGTAGTTTGGGACTGCAACAAGGCAACCTATCAAAGGTAGAAGAAGTGGGGGGTGGGCCACGACCCAGGGCTGGAAGCATTTGTGGGGCTGGGTGTGTATGAAAATGGGATAGGATAGGACCCTACTCTGAGGTAAAATGGGCGAAATACATGGATCCCCCACCTATCCCATAGTACAGAGGGTGACAGCTCCAGACTCAGGATTGTGAGAGGAGCATACAGGGTATGGGGTAAATCAGGGAGCCCAGGTTGGGAACTGCATCCTCAAAAAGTGGCATCTGCCTCTACATTCCACTCAGCAAAACATCCTCTGCTTTCTGGGCTAAAAGCTGCCTAAAGGGGTAGATCAGACCTAGGCTGGAAGGCCTTGAAGCAATAAAGAGCAGGAGGATTCACCTCAATTCGATATTAACATGATGCCTACAAGTCAATGGGTACGGCATTACTCATTTCCAGTGTGCCATCATCTAACCTTCCTGCCTTCCCGAGATGCCAGCACTCCCCAGTCTGTTCCCCAGACAGCTCCACAGTCTGCTGCTGAGCTTGGCCTTGAAGCAGGCAGAGTGCAGGGAGTCAGCTGCCAAGGGGCCTGAGAGATACAGAGGTGAAAGGGAGGTCTGCACCTGGTGAGAAGAGCAGAAGGGGGAGCCCACATGTGCATGCAAAAACAATTGTGAGCATCACAGGAAGAGGTCTGTTGCTGCTCTGGCCTGCAGCTCAGCAGTGAGACATCTGTAGGGCTGCTCTGCCAGCAAGGAGTAATTGAAAGATGGAGCAGGGTTAAACTGCTTGAGTTGTCTGCCCTGAGAGGAGTGGAGGCATGTTATGATCCAATTATTAAGGTTTTTTGGAAATACTTCTGCCTGAATTAAGGTACAAACGAGACTATATGCCAATCAATAGTATGGGTTTTATTTGATAGTAAATATGAGAGGGAGAGAGAAGAAAAGAGAGAAGAGGGGGAGTAGGGAGAAAGATGGGGGGACAGAGAGGGACAGGGACAAAGAAGTATCACCACTCCCTGGGTCCCACTGGTGTTCTGATGTCCTCTTCAGCTGGTCTCGGTGGTGGAAGTCCCCCAAAAGCACAGAATGCCATGGGTTAATATACACTCAGGCCAGGTGGAAATGTCCAGGCATGTCCCCCCAGGGGAGGGGGCAGCCTCTAGCAGCAGACTCTGCTTGCATCACGTGCACTCCTGTGGTTCAAGGCGTCTGGGGAGCACTTTGGGGGGTCTGTGATGGATTGTGACTCCTCCTCAGCTGCCTCTCACGTGAGAGTCCCGTGGATGTGGCTTGTGGGGTTGGGGGTTCCACAGCTGGGCCAGTTTGTGTAATGGAGGATGTGTGTGTATTGCCTCTGATCAGAGGTTACGCCATCCTCCTCCCCCTTTCAGCTGGGGGGTAAGACTGTGCAAACTTGGCTTCTGTGAGCTGTGCTCTGCCCCCACCCCAAACTCAGCCAGAAATTATTCTCAGTACAGCTGGTGGCTTCAGCCTCTGTGGACACATTCCTTTCCCTCAGATTGAGATGACTGAACAATAGGCTTTTCCCTTTATCTAATCTCAGCAGTTTAGCTCAGTCCAAAGTCCCAGTCAGGTATCCTCAGGGAGGCTTCTCTGATCAAAACTTTATATCAATGTTTGAGGCATGAACTATTTTCAGTCTCTGACAAGGCATCAGCAGGGATGCCTGCAGAAGGCCAGGGGAGAGGGGGAGACCAGGGCTGGGGACCAGCAGGAGAGAAATGTGAGGGAGCATGGTACAGATGTGCAGTGGAGGTATGCAGGTAGGGGGAGCAAGGGGTGCACAAGCATTGGGCTCAAACCAGCAGTGATTCAGACCTCCCTACTCCTGAGCCCATCTGGCAAAGCTTTAATCTCTTCCAGGTTGCCCAAGGGGCCTGAGAGCAATCCCCCTTTGCCTTCCCCACTACATTCCCCATGCCAAAATACTGCCTGTTGAAAAGGGTTTGCAGCACTGCAAGGGCCAGGTGCCACAGAAAGGGAACTCCATATCACAGCTTATCAGCAGGCTGAGTTCAGGGTCTGTGGAGATGGAAAATTAAACAAAATCAGCACACAGTTACACTACCAGCTGTTCTAACAGGGTTTGGTTGCAGTCCTATTGAACCTACAGGACACATTTCTCCCCTGTCCTCTTCATCCTTGTAAAGCCCTACAATATCCTGGATTAACACCTGTATTCTTCTGCAGCTGCTCTGGTTCAGTGTGGCCGTTGGCTTGGGCCGGCCAGCTGACCACCAGGGTTTCGGACAGCAGTCCTACGGCGTTTACAGCCAGCGTCCCCGTGGGTTCCCTGCCGTCAGGGCTCTTGCCCTTTACCACAGGCTCGTCCACCCTTTTTGGTAGCCACTGAACCGATGAGCCAGAGTATGGGGGGAGGGTTCTCTCACCTGGGATAATAGAGACACCCTGTTGCAAGCTCTCTGGGCACCCAGATGAAAGACCTGGGGCACCTTCTGCATCAGACTTTTATTGAGGGATTACAAACCAATCACTGATGGGCTTGGAGAAGGAACTAGGGAGGGGTCGGGGGACAGGAACCAACTGGGAAAGGAAGGGGAAGGACCAGGGAAAACTGGCAGGGGATAATACAATCAAGTACTGAGTTCTGGAGCCTAAAGGTGATAAGACAGGAGAGTGGCAGCTGGGGACAGGGTAGCCAGCCCCCGGGAAGCCCGGCCCATCCACAGGGCAAACCACCCCGGGCTCTGCCCCAGGAGAGTCCCCAGCCCCAGGCTTCCTAGTGGGGGGGAAAAGGGTTTTCTGGGGACTTGGAACCACCACAACAGTTCAGGTCAGACATTATTGCTCCCTGACTGCCTAGTGACACAGTGACTTCAGAGCAGGTCTTTGCTGATGTGACCCAGTGCTCCAGCACCCAGGCACAGCACACTCCATCCATTTCAGCTGGGATCTGTCCCTGGCTGCAGCTACTCATTCAGCACATGGGCAGCTGGCAGGATGCACAATTTCTGACATGGAGCAAAACTGATGCAAACAAAGCAATCCTAAGAGATGCCCAGGTCCCACTTGTGCCTGCTTGAATGCTGAAATGCTACATCAGCACAGCTTGGAGGAACAAATGCAGAGATTCCTGCCACATGGAAGAAAATTAAAGGTTTCTGTCACCTGCTCTGCCCCTGGCCTTGACCTCAGATGCAGATCCTCTCACCATACTGCTGGCCTCTGCCACCTCAACTTGCCTGCTACCTGATGGCCTCTCTGGGGCAAGATGTCTTTCCCAGGGCAGGTTTGGGACCACTGAAGCAATTGGCAAAGCCTTGTAGCTGAGGACCAAGCAAGCCTCATGTCTAACATCTGAGAGTGAGGAGAGAAAGGAGCAGCGGAGCTTTGGCTGGCCCATGTCCTCTTTCCCTAACCAGCTGCTGGTGGGCACAGGTTGCAAAGGGTTTGGGAAACACCCCTGCCTCAGTGGGGAATTGCAGCAGTCAGATCTGCCAGGGTGATGCTGCTGGACCCACAGGACAGCATAGAAGAAGCAGGCAACCTCAGGCACATCAGCAACGCTGTATTTCCATCAGCAGAAGACAGCAGGAACTGCAGCGCTTCAGCATCTGGACTGAGGCTTCAGGGAAGATATAGCAGTGTCTGGTCACAGCACAAGAGGATGGGGATGGGGTGCAGCTCCTGGATGAGGAAATAGGAGGCAGACAAACATCTGCTGCACTGCAGGACACCTTTAATGACACTTTAAAGTGCTGGTTGCCAGTGCTACTGCCAGCACGCTGCAACAGCCAGCTGGCTGACTCGTGTGATGCAGGCTGTGATGCCTTGAGGAACGGTCCTGCTTTCAGCAGTGTGCTACTCAAGCCTTTTTCCCCATCAGAGGCACTTGGTTGTGGGCAGGGATGGTGCTGAGGAGGTGTTTTCTGGCCCCTCAAGACAGCGCTTCGTGCTTCTGTCCCACCCCAGTGAAGGCTTCCATGCAGCGGTTGATGTCCTTGTCGCTGTGCATGGCCGAGATCTGCACTCGAATGCGCGCCTTCCCCTTGGGGACCACGGGGTAGCTGAAGCCAATGACATAAATGCCTGGGGAGGAAACGCAGGCAGTCAGAGCTGGCTGGGATGCAGGCAGGCTGAGGGGTACTGGGTGATAGAAAGGTTCCCCTCCCAATAACCACTTCCAGGCTTCAGGGTTTTCAAGTGCCACCTGCGCCCAAGCATAGAAATTAGGTTTAGGGCCAGCAATGGGGATGGAGTCCAGCATGGCAGGACAAGAGCATTGATGTAAATCCCCTCCCTAACAGAGAAAGAAGGTGAAGGCAGCAACCTCTGGGGGAGACCATGAGGACATTTGCAGCTGGAGGGTGGAGGAGTACTGGATTTCATACAGGAACACCCTCTGGAGAAGGGCTTGTGGTGGCACCATCGTCAACTGTCCCTTCCCTCAGGGAATGTGATTGCATACTGAGCTCCCTTCCCAGATCACCTCTGTTGAGCAATGTCCTCTGCCATCACTGATGCCAGCCAAGCATCCCCCAGCATGACTGGACAGATTGGGATGGTCTTTCCCAGAGATGGTGAAGCCAGCTGCCGTCATCTTACTTCTGAACCTGGTGAAGGGAACAATAGGATGAGTAAAAACCTCAACAACCCTGACCTTGGAGACCACTGCCTTTCTTTCCCCTGGGAGCCCTGGCCACTGAGAACTGGGTAAGGTTTGCTCCACTGCTCCTCTTCTGTAGAGGGAAGAGATCTCTCCTCTTGGAGTGACCTCCTGCCATGTCCTGCTCAGCAAAATGGTTCTGCAGATCCTTGAGGGGACAACGTGCCCCAACTCACAGAGCATCCAGATGTGATGCATCTGCCTGACACAGGCATATTCTGCAGCTTCCCCTGAGCCCTGACTTGCAAATTGTCTTCACAGCTATCACTGGGGAAGGGGGGTGAATAAAACATAGACAACTCATTCCTAACAAAGTTGCCCCTGCTCCCACCACAATATGGCCCCCTCACCACTGGGTTTTGGCAGCCACAGACTGTGCAATGGCATTGCTCTCCATGAGCAGGTCCAGGGCCTTGGATGCACAGCCCATCACGGCAGGCGGCAAGCTGTTGGAGAAGAGGTACGGGCAGGAATACTGGCGGAGCAAATCAATGAGGGGTTTGGGACCTGTTGTGTACCCACCTGCAGACGGAGGAGAGAGAATCGGACAAGGCACCCCAGGGTGACCTGTTTAGAGCAGGGCTTCTTGATAAAGCCAACCTGGCACTACTATGTTGCCCTCTGCTATGAAGGCAGGCGACCTGGTTCAAGAACGACAGCATGGCAGCCTGGCCTCACCCGAGCCACTCGGGCTATGGATACACAGACACCAATGTGGTGGATGGTCAAATGGCGTTTATTACCTTATCTCATGAGGTTAAATAGTCTAGGGGGCTTCACTACGTCAGAAAGGGGACGGTGGGATAGCTAGGGTTAGTAAGGAGTGGAAAACTACTGGGGTTAGGAGGGGTTGCATACTTCGGGTGATCTCTTATCATGCAGGAATGAAGGGAGGGGGGATTCTATGCTGCCCTTTGCTTTCCGTCACATCGCAAGATCTTCCGTCCGCCTGTCCCTATCTACCACACTTCCCCCCCCTTTTTCACAAATGAATGAGGTAGTCATAGATACATGTATTGAAGTGAGGTACGAGGTAGTAACTGGACAAGGGAAAAGGGGTTTGGTATACTTGAGTAGATTTCGCAAGGCAAGTTAGAAAAGTCTTGTGATTGGCAGTGTTTACAGTTTGGATTACAGCATTTGTTGATGTTCTAAAAACAGAATGTTGGTCTGTTCTAGACGGGTCTGGATAAAAGAGACTAGTTTGTTCAGCAGGCATGGTCTAAAGGTAAAAACTAAAAGCAACATTGCTAATGGACTTATCAAGGCGGAAATTAGTGTGGTGAGTCATGGTGATTGATTGAACCAGGACTCAAACTAGCTCTGTTGGGCTTCCCTGTCTTTCTGTCTCCGAGCTAGCTTATCTTGGAGCTCTGCCATGGAGTCTCTGACGACTCCTGTGTGGTTTGCATAAAAGCAGCATTCTTCTTTCAAGGCGGCACACAAGCCTCCTTGTTGCATGAATAAGAGGTCTAATCCTCGCTTGTTCTGCAAGACCACTTCTGAGAGTGAAGAAACTGATTTCTCTAGAAAGGAGATGGATTTCTCGATCTTCTGCAAGTCTTCATCGATGGTCATTTGTAGCTGAGACAGTCTTTGGTGTCAGGTCGCAAGAGCTGAGACACCCGTGGACGTTCCGGCTGCTCCCAGGTCGAGCAGCATTGCAATAGTTACACTTGTTATTAGTGCTCTTTTGTGGAGCCGGTCGGGTTTCTCAAGAAGGTGGTACATCTCTTCGTTTGTATGGTACAGGACCTTAGGAACAATTAGAACTTGGACACAAAAGTCAGTGGAATCATTGAATTTGGCAAGAGACACACAAGGACTCACTCTAGATCGCTGACAAACCTACATCCCAGATGCGGATGGAACTACTCACTTATTCTTTCTGTTGGGCTTGACAACTTTGGTGCAGATGTTGCCTTTCTTTGCTAAGGTTGCATTGCTAAAACACCTGCCCTGACTTGTGACTTGACTCAGGGTGATTCTTCTGCGGGGAGTATCTCACTTGCACTGGTGAGGGGAGTCGGCTGTGGAGTAACTGAAGGGGATATTTAAAGTAACTCCTTCGTAGAAGGGGGGTTTGACATCATAGCAAAGCCAGCAGGAATCAGTTAGGTTCGGGTTGGATTCGTTCAGGGAGAGAAAGGTAGCTTCTAACATACGAAAGACTGGGTCAGAGTCAGACTTGGCTAAACTACTTATCTGGGAGGCATCAGCATGACTGATCAGGGTATCAGTGTTCTGTCTTGCTCAGTGGCCCTCACCGGGAAAGCATGAACTGTAGCCGAGGGCACTCATTCTGCACAGGCTATTTTTATCTTTTCCCAGTCGGTGAATTTGTATTGTGATTGCTTTTCGGCGTAATTTAAAACTTTATTCGTTTTCGTTTCAAATCATGATAGCTCTGTTTCTTCTGACTCTGTGTCCCCGTCAGTTTCTGATAACTCAGCAGAGCTAGCAGAGCTGTTGTCGGACTCAGAGCTAGAAGTCGACTGCCAGAGCACTTCCGGGATTCCGTGCCTTTTCTTGCGGCTCCGGCCCCGCTCCTCCCCCCGGGGGTGGTGCCGGTCTCGCCCCCTGGTGTGGTAGACAGGGACAGGCGGACGGAAGATCTCGCGATGTGACGGAAAGCAAGGGCAGCATGGAACCCTCCCCCCTTCATTCCTGCATGATAACAGATCACCCAAAGTATGCAACCCCTCCGGACCCAGTAGTTTTCCACTCCTTACTAACCCTAGCTATCCCATCGTCCCCCTTCTGACATAGTGAAGCCCCCTAGACTATTTAGCCTCAGGAGATAAGGTAATAAAGGCCATTTGACCATCCACCACATTGGTGTCTGTGAGTCGTGGCCCGAGTAGCCCGGGTGAGGCCGGGCTACCGTGCTGTCGTTCTTGAACCAGGTCGCCTGCCTTCACAGCAAGAAGGCAACATAGTGGTGCCGAAACCCGGGAAGAAGAAGAAGAGCTCGGGCTACGGGATTCGCCTGGACAAGCGGCAGCGGCCGGGGCAGCGAAGCTGACTTCAGGCGGGGGAGACGTCCCCAAGGACCCGCGGTTACTATGGAAACCGTCGCAAAGGTCGTGAGTCTACTTTATAAGCAGTGGGGTATTAAGTGTAAGCTCAAGGATTTTTATATTGCTATTGCAAAACTCCTAGAGCTTGGGGCGATTGAGCGTCCAGCAGAAATATTACACCCAGAGGTGTGGGAGAAATGTACCAATGTTTTAGCAGAGGATACTAAATCCTCGGGCAGCGGAAAAAGTCTCAAAGCGTGGGGGAAAGTAGAAACAGCTTTACGCCGAGCGCTGGAACAACAGGAGACTTGGAAAGCTGCACGTGCATGTTTATTAGCTTCTCCTAAGCTGGGGGTGGGAGCAATGACGCAGACAGACTCCGAGGGCGGTCTATCTGAGAGCGGGGATTCGCGGGGACCGGGCGCGCTTCCCTCCTCCCCGAACCCGAATCCAAACGCCCCGGGGCCCCCAGAAAACCTCCCGACCCTCCCGCCGAGCCCGCCGGATCCAACCCCTGCCACGAGAACTTCCCAAACGTCTGCGGTTCCCCCCTCCATCCCTCCGCCGCCGGTTAGCGATCCAACGCTGAAAGCACAGCAATCCGCGCGGTCTTTTTGGGAGGGATTGGCAACCGAAGCCAGGGAAACCGAGAGGGCAGCTAGAGAAGAAGCGCGGGTGAACCCCCCTCCCCCGCCCTATGCAGTTCAAAATGGCGTGGGCGACCAAGGAGATGGGCGGGGCCAGGGTTTCATTGGCGAGTGCGAGCAGAACGAACAAAGATCGCGAGTGTTCGCTGCTGCGCATGCGTGGGAAGAGAGAGCTGCAAACGCGCGGGCACGGGAGAGCGGCAGAGAGCGCATGCCCAGTCAAGGGCCGTGCTCAATGCCATTATCAGTTAAAGGAGAGCCCTCCCCTTACGGGAGGCAGGGCAAGCCCAGGGGGCGGGACCGGCACCGCCCCCGGGGGGAGGAGCGGGGTCGGAGCCACCAGAAAAGGCACAGAATCCCAGAAGTGCTCTGGCAGTCGACTTCCGGCTCTGAGTCCGACAACAGCTCCGCTAGCTCTGCTGAGTTATCAGAAACTGACTGGGACACAGAGTCGGAAGAAGCAGAGCCATCACAATTTGAAACGAAAACGAATAAAGTTTTAAATCGCGCCGGAAAGCAATCACAATACAAATTCACCGAATGGGGAAAGATAAAAATAGCTTGTGCAGAATGAGTACCCTCAGCCGCAATCCATGCTTTCCCGGTGAGAACCACCGGGCAAAACGGAAACCAACAACAAGTATATGACCCAATAAACCCCAAAGATATACAAACGATTGTCAAAGCAATCTCAGAAAAGAAGATGGATTCCGTCATCGTTTCCACTCTCATAGACGGCCTTTTCAGCAATGAGAACCTGCTCCCCTTTGATATCAGACAAATAAGTCGCATGATTTTTGATGGGGCAAGAATAATTGTTTTTAAACAAGAATAGACAGACAATTGTGCGAGCCTATTAGCCCAGTCCTCTGGGGCGGGGCAACCACTGCATGGCTCGAGTTTATCTAAGCTGACAGAGAAACATGATGAGATGATTACACCTCAGCAACAAGCTACACAGTTGCGAGCTGAAGAAGTCAGGGCCACAACCCGAGCTGCCAGAGAAACCATTCGTGCTGCATCGCGTGTGATAGCTAAGCCTTCACCGTAGTCCGCCATAAAGCAAACAAAAAGTGAAAGCTTCACAAAGTTTGTGGACCGCCTACAGGCAGCAGTAGACGCCTCTACCCTGCCTGTGGCGGCAAAAGGACCCGTTGTAGCAGACTGCTTGTGGCAACAAAGTAACACTGTTACCAAAGAAATCTTGCGCTCCGTTCCAATAGGAGCCAGCCTAACTGATATGATCAAACATGTAGTTAGGGAAGAACAGATAACCCCTTTTGAGGCTGTCGTACGTGATCTAACTAGTGCAATAGCGTGCTTCAAATGTGGACAGGCAGGCCACATCACAACAGGCTGTCCCCACAAATCCCAGCCTCCCCCGGCGGGGCCTCCATCTCAAGCGCGCGTGAGAAGGCCCTGTTAGAGCTGCGAGAAGAAGGGACACTTCGCTAAGGACTGCAGATCCCGACCCCAGGGAAACGGGAGGGGGAGGGGGCGTGCGGGCCGCACCCAGCCTCCTCCCGCTGCGAATGCAAGGCGGCCCATCTATGCCAACCCCCAGTGGGGTGGGGGGCCCTCATTCCCTATGCCCCCGCAGGAGACAGCCAGTCTTGCACCCACACAAACGGTGCAAATGCAGAGTTTCACAGCACCGCCAGCAGCACCATTGCACCCACCACAGCCACAAGCCGCACTTGTGCCACAGGGTCAGCAGGGGGCGCCCCAGAGCGGAACCCCTGGGTGGCCCTGGCCATGAAAGTAGGGAAAGAGCCCCTGATAGTGTGGGGGACATGCCGCCTCTATGGCAGTCAGGATCCCCACGTCATAAGGCTTCAGTTTTGGGCAGACACGGGTTCAGATTGTACAATTATTCCCCAAGCACACTGGCCACAACATTAGCAATGTACAGAAGTCCCCCCAGTGAATGGTGTGGGAGGGCCAACCCGGGCATGGAAAAGCACCCAGTTGGTAACTATAACACTTCATTTCGTATGTTAGAAGCTACCTTTCTCTCCCTGAACGAATCCAACCCGAACCTAACTAATTCCTGCTAGCTTTGCTATGATGTCAAACCCCCTTTCTACGAAGGAATTGCTTTAGATACCCCCTTCAGTTACTCCACAGCTGACTCCCCTCACCGGTGCAGGTGGGATACTCCCCGCAGAAGAATCACCCTGAGTCAAGTCACGGGTCGAGGCAGATGTTTTGGCAGCGCAACCTTAGCAAAGAAAGGCAACATCTGCACCAAAGTTGTCAAGCCCAACAAAAAGAGTAAGTAGGTGGTTCCATCCGCATCTGGGATGTGGGTTTGTCAGCGATCTGGAGTGAGTCCTTGTGTGTCTCTTGCAAAATTCAATGATTCCACTGACTTTTGTGTCCAAGTTCTAATTGTTCCTAGGGTCCTGTACCATACAGACGAAGAGATGTACCACCTCTTTGAGAAACCCGACCGGCTCCACAAAAGAGCACTGTTAACAGGTGTAACTATCGCAATGCTGCTCGGCCTGGGAGCAACCGGAACGGCCACGGGTGTCTCAGCTCTTGCGACCCGAAACCAAGGACTGTCTCAGCTACAAACGACCATCGATGAAGACTTGCAGAGGATCGAGAAATCCATTTCCTTTCTAGAGAAATCAGTTTCTTCACTCTCAGAAGTGGTCTTGCAGAACAGGCGAGGATTAGACCTCTTGTTCATGCAACAAGGAGGCTTGTGTGCCGCCTTGAAAGAGGAATGCTGCTTTTATGCAGACCACACAGGAGTCGTCAGAGACTCCATGGCAGAGCTCCGAGATAGGCTAGCTCGGAGACAGAAAGACAGGGAAGCCCAACAGAGCTGGTTTGAGTCCTGGTTCAATCAATCACCATGGCTCACCACACTAATTTCCGCCTTGGTAGGTCCATTGGCAATATTGTTTTTAACTTTTACCTTTGGACCATGCCTGCTAAACAAACTAGTCTCTTTTATCCAGACCCGTCTGGAACGGGCCAACATTCTGTTTTTAGAACATCAGCAAATGCTGTAATCCAAACTGTAAACACTGTGAATCGCAAGACTCTTCTAACTTGCCTTGCGAAGTCTACTCAAGTATACCAAACCCCTTTTCCCATGTCAAGTTACTACCTCATACCTCACTTCGATACATGTATCTATGACTACCTCATTCATTTGTGAAAAAGGGGGGGGAAGTGTGGTAGACAGGGACAGGCGGACGGAAGATCTCGCGATGTGACGGAAAGCAAGGGCAGCATGGAACCCTCCCCCCTCCATTCCTGCATGATAACAGATCACCCAAAGTATGCAACCCCTCCGGACCCAGTAGTTTTCCACTCCTTACTAACCCTAGCTATCCCATCGTCCCCCTTCTGACGTAGTGAAGCCCCCTAGACCATTTAACCTCATGAGATAAGGTAATAAAGGCCATTTGACCATCCACCACATTGGTGTCTGTGAGTCGTGGCCCGAGTAGCCCGGGTGAGGCCGGGCTACCGTGCTGTCGTTCTTGAACCAGGTCGCCTGCCTTCACAGCAAGAAGGCAACACCCTGGGCTTGCCCTGCCTCCCGCAAGGGGAGGGCTCTCCTTTAAATGGTAACGGCATTGAGCACGGCTCTTGACTGGGCATGTGCTCTCTGCCGCTCTCCCGTGCTCGCGCGTTTGCAGCTCTCTCTTCTCGCGCATGCGCAGCAGTGAACACCCGCAATCGTTGTTCGTTCCCGCCGCTGAAACTCTGGCCCCACCCATCTCCTTGGTCGCCCGCGCCATTTTGAACTGCATAGGGTGGGGGAGAGGGGTTCACCCGCGCTCCTTCTCTAGCTGTCCTCTCGGTTTCTCTGGCTTCGGTTGCCAATTTCTCTCAAAAAGATCGCGCGTATTGCTGCGCTTCTAGCGTTGGATCGCTAACCGGCGGCGGAGGGACGGATGGGGAAACCGCGGACGTTTGGGAAGTTTCCGCGGCAGGGGGTGGATCCGGCGGGCTCGGCGGAAGGGTCGGGAGGTTTTCTGGGGGCCCTGGGGCGTTTGGATTCGGGTCCGGGGAGGAGGGAAGCGCGCCCGGTCCCCGCGAACCCCCCCTCTCAGATAGACTGTTCTCGGGGTCGGTCTGTGTTATTGCTCCTACCCCCAGCTTAGGAGTAGCTAATAAACATGCACGTGCAGCTTTCCAAGTCTCTTGTTGCTCCAGCGCTTGGCGTAAAGCCGTTTCTACTTTCCCCCACGCTTTGAGACTTTTTCCGCTGCCCGAGGACTTTGTGTCTTCTGCTAAAACATTGGTACATTTTCCCCACACCTCTGGGTGTAATATTTCTGCTGGACGCTCAATCGCCCCAAGCTCCAGGAGTTTTGCAATAGCAATATAAAAATCCTTGAGCTTACACTTAATACTCTACTGCTTATAAAGTAGACTCACGACTTTTGCAACGGTCTCCATGGTGACCGTGGGTCCTTTGGGGACGTCTCCCCCGCCTGAAGTCAGCTTGGCTCCTCCGGCCGCTGCCTCTTGTCCAGGTGAATCCCGTGCCCGAGCTCTTTCTTCTTCCCGGGTTTCGGCACCACTATGTTGCCCTCTGCTATGAAGGCAGGCGACCTGGCTCAAGAACGACAGCACGGCAGCCTGGCCTCACCCAAGCCACTTGGGCTATGGACACACAGACACCAATGTGGTGGATAGTCAAATGGCGTTTATTACCTTATCTCATGAAGTTAAATAGTCTAGGGGGCTTCACTACATCAGAAAAGAGACAGTAGGATAGCTAGAGTTAGTAAGGAGTAGAAAACTACTAGGGTTAAGAAGTGTTGCATACTTCAAGTAATCTCTTATCATGCAAGAATGAAGAGAGAGAAGATTCTATGCTGCCCTTTGCTTTCCGTCACATCGCGAAATCTTCATCCGCCTGTCCCTATCTACCACACTATAGCAGGAATTTAGGAACAAACCAGGTCTAAAAAATCACAGCTGATGCTTCTGACCAAGACTTTCCACCTTGACCCCAAAGGCAAATGCATGAGAAAGATGATAGTGTAAGGAGCACGCACAGCAGGATCTCCCTTAATCCTGCAGCAACATCACAAACCAAGCCTCATGCCACCAGTGGAAGAGGATAACATGCATTTGTTACTCTATCATTAGGCAGAGGAAGGAAACAAATGAGTGATGCTGTAGAGCTCTTTAGGGCATGCAGGACCCTGCAAAGGAAAATGCCTTCACCTGCAGCTCCTCCAAGAGCTTTTCCCAGGGTGGAATTGATGATGGTGACTTTGTACATCACTCTCAAGAGCTCATCAGTACCCCTGTACAAAAAGGAATGTCACATTATCAGCTGAGCCAGCAAGCACCAGGGAAGCTGCCAGAATACCTCAAGGGAAACAAAGCACCATCAGCCAGGTCTCTGGCATCCCTCCTTCTAGACAAGGAGAAACAGCCCCAGGAGATAGTTCGACCCAAGTGTTGACATTCCTTTCCTGCAGAAAGCCTAAGCTGGGACCTCACAAAGTGAGAGCATGGGTTCTTCACCCCTTACAGATGGGGAAGTGCTCAAATTTCCCACACAGAAGTTTAATAGTTGTCGTGGGTTTGATGCCGTTTGGTTTCTGCCGTTTTTCTTTTATATGTTCTCTGTACTCTTTGCACATATATTTGTAGCTCTGTAGCCTACTGTATTAATAGCTAGTTTTTCCAGTACTTTTCCATGGCCTTTCCCTAAGCAGAAAGACAAAACAAATTCCAGAGCTCCAAGACCCAGGGGGGTGCAAGGCCCTGTCCTATCTCGGTTCTTCCTGGGAACCAAGGCTGAGAACAACTCTGAGGTACATTTTCATAAACAAAGTACAGCCGGTGCTGAGAGGGGGCTCCAGAGAAGGGGCTGGACCTGGGGGGGAATTGAATCACCACTTGTTCTCCTTATTGGTGCTCTTAATCAATTATGCTAATTTCCTAAAAGCTATAAATATGTACTCACCCCTGGAGGGGCTGGGCTTTTATGGACACCTTTCCATAACCGCTCCTGAAGACCTTCAAAATAAAGATCCCCTTTTATATTACCTCCTTGCTAAAATGATCTCGAGTTTCTTTTCCAGGCTGGGGGAAAGGGCAACAGTTATTTGGCACACCCAGAAGGGACACGAGAACCTGGTACCCTTCCTCTGGACCAAAAACATCCTGCAAGGAATTCCTTTCTGACAGCAATCTAAAGAATTCCCTGCCACGGGCCTGAGGTCAAGACACCATGGTTCCAAGATCCCACAGGAGGTAGTATAAAGGTGGTTCTTTTCATTGTGTAGTGTGTAGTTTGTATGTGTGTGTATTGTTTATGTATTGTGTATCTGTTTAAAGTCAGTAATTGTTAGCGATCCCAGGACAACCTGGCGTGGTGGTGAGAGAATTTGCTTTTGAAATCATTTCTCCAAGTTTTTCCTGTTGCCGATTTTCCAACCTGCCCCAGAGATCGGCTGGTGGGGAGGAGGCGGGTGTGTGATCTCAGCTGAGATTGTTCACTGGTGGAGAAAAGCAAATCACAGTGCGAAAGTTTATTTCATGTTTAGCACATGCGAGTTTTGAATTGAAAGCTGGCCTGGAGACATCTGGGCATGGAGCGGCCGGGGGAGGCCTGGTCTGCTTCTTGGTAGGAGGCGGGGGATGGGCCCCGCTTCCTACAGGTTTGTGGAGTGGCTGGGTGTCCAGCCTGCTCCTTGGTGGGAGGCTGGGGAGAGATTCCCACTTCCTACAGGTTTGTGGAGTGGCTGGGTGTCCAGCCTGCTCCTTGGTGGGAGGCTGGGGAGAGATTCCCACTTCCTACAGGTTTTTGGAGTGGCTGGGTGTCCAGCCTGCTCCTTGGTGGGAGGCTGGGGAGAGATTCCCACTTCCTACAGGTTTGTGGAGCGGCTGGGTGTCCAGCCTGCTCCTTGGTGGGAGGCGAGTGAGAAATCCTCGCTTCCGACAGGTCTGTGGAGAGGCTGGGTGTCCAGCCTGCTCCTTAGTGGGGGGCGAGGGAGAGATCCTCGCTTCCAGCAAGTGTTGTGGAGCGGCCGAGAAAGCTCGGTTCACACCATTGTAAGAGAAGGGGGAGAAGCCCCCACTTTCTATGTTCCATCTGCAAAAAGTTTTTTTCCAAGATTTTAAGGTAAGGGGGACTCCCGGACTCCCGGGACGGCTCCGCGAGCAGGGCGGTCACTCCCCCATGAGAGAAGCGGGGCACCAGCCGCTCTGAGAGGGGCGGAGGTGATTCCTGCCATTGCCCTGGTGACGGCCGGGAGATGCGCGGGGGAGCGGTCACAGGAAGCGAACCGGGACCGGGGCCGCCGCTGCGCTGCTTCGGCCCTGCTCTGGCGGAGGGGGGGCCACCGCTGCGCGGCCACGGCCCGGCTCACTCGCTGCCCCTTGGCCCCGCCCGCACCGGCCCGGAGCGGGTCGGGAGTGTGAGATCTACGAGAAGGAACGGCCCTATCGCACTTTCCACAGTAACGAGTTTTATTTTAGAGACACCCGAGAGCCACTGTGAGCAGCAGCACGGGCCGAGCACGGGCGAGCCGGGGGTGCCCCTGGGCGAGGATGCCTGCATGCCGCGCCTGTCCCCGGCCATGCGAGGGCAGTGAGCGCTCTTTGTCTGCTCTGGTAGGCACTCAAAAGGGGAACACCGAGCCCAAAGAACAAGAAGCCGTTTTTAGGCTCCCTTAAAGCATGCTATAAGTAAGCAGAGTCCTGTGTTAACAAATATCTTAGGATGGTTTACTGAGTTAAATTTGAAAAAGACCTTCTCCTGTATCCCTGTGAGTAAAAAAGACCAAGGACTCTTTACTATTATGTAAAAAATCCTGAAACTGGAGAACTAAGGCAGTCAGCAACTGAAAATTGCTGCATCCAACCAGCAGCCAAGAATTGATACATCCAACAGTTGCATGCAACCCATTGTAAGTTTGTTCTGTGAACATGGAAGACATGGACCCTATGCCATGCTACTGAAACTAGATAATGTTATTCTGAAAATGTTTGCTGTCAATCCTAGTATGTCTCTGTTCCCAGCACTAACTGATAATGTATCTAAGTTTGACTGTTTACAGACCATGGAAGAAGCTTATTCCAGCAGAGCAGATCTGAAAGATATGCCAGACTAGGAGCTGTATGCAGCTGAGAGCAGCTTCATGCGAGATAGCAAACAAAAGACAGGTTATGCAGTGACAACCACGAACCAGGTAACCATGAGAAAAGTGTTGCCATCAAATGTACCATCACAAAAAGCTGAACTGATTATATCAATGAAAGATCTAGAACTGAGCAAAGTCATCTGGAAGGAAGGAAAGAAGAAAAGAAAGAAGGAAGGAAAGAAAGAAGGAAGACTAGCAACTATTCAAACCTGGAGACTGAGTCTATGCTGAATAGAAGGACAGTAACCTTACGAGCTGAGTGGAAAAGGTCATTCCAAGTCCTGACTACCCTCACCAAATCCAAAGCTGCTAGCAGAGAGCCTTGAATTCACTGCTCCAGAGTTAAGAAGACGTCTGCTCCATAGACAACCAGAAAACAGAGACTGATACAAATTGAGATGATATGATTTAAACTGTTCTTTTGTACCTCTTATCTGTACAGTTGGTAACCATGATTCAAATTTGGTCCTAAAATTTGCATGTAACTCTAGTCCAAAATGCATCCAAAAACTCTTCATAAGGACAACTTGTCAAAGTGGTATTGGATATGAGAATCTGGCCTGGTAAGTTTTGCCCCAAGATAAAGATTGGGCCTGTGCCCATGGGGCTGTGATTCCAAATGTAATGTTTAATCATATTAAGGGCTGTTGACAAAACAAAATGGCTCTTAATTTCCTACTAGCCACAAAATCATTAATACTGGTTGTTGTTCTTATGCACATCCGAGTGAAAATTTTTTTTAGAAATTTGGTTGAAATTAGAAAGCAAACTCAAATTCTACACCAAGTAACTCAAAAGAGCCTACTGAACCTTGAATATCTTCAGTACACTCGCTTCATGGTTACCAAACTGAACCTAGATAAAAGAAATGTTCATAGTAGCTGTAGTTATAATTGGCATCTGTATAACAACTAGTGGATAGCCAGTTGTATAAACCAGAGGTATGGTTAAATGCAGAGTAGAGACTAGACAAGATAGAGTCTTGTTAGTCTCTAAAAAAGGGGGGAATGATGCCGTTTGGTTTCTGCCTTTTTTCTTTTATATGTTCTCTGTACTCTTTGCACATATATTTGTAGCTCTGTAGCCTACTGTATTAATAGCTAGTTTTTCCAGTACTTTTCCATGGCCTTTCCCTAAGCAGAAAGACAAAACAAATTCCAAAGCTCCAAGCCCCAGGGGGTACAAGGCCCTGTCCTATCTCGGTTCTTCCTGGGAACCAAGGCCAAGAACAACTCTGAGGTACATTTTCATAAACAAAGTACAGCCGGTGCTGAGAGGGGGGCTCCAGAGAAGGGGCTGGACCTGGGGGGGAATTGAATCACCACTTGTTCTCCTTATTGGTGCTTTTAATCAATTATGCTAATTCCCTAAAAGCTATAAATATGTACTCACCTCTGGAGGGGGTGGGCTTTTATGGACACCTTTCCATAACTGCTCCTGAAGACCTTCAAAATAAAGATCCCCTTTTATATTACCTCCTTGCTAAAATGATCTCGAGTTTCTTTTCCAGGTTGGGGGAAAAGGCAACAGGTTGACCCCAGCTAGGTGCCAGGTGCCCACTCAGTCACTCTATCACTCCCTCTCCCACTGGGAGAGGGGAGAGAAAAATATGGAAAAACTACCAGGGTGAGATGAGGCAGTTTTATTACAGCGGGGAAAAAAATAGAACAAGCAAGCTGAGAGTTGCGCGCGCAAGAGCAGAGGAGAAAACAATCTCTACTTCCCATCAACTTCCCATCAGTAGCGATGTCCGGACACTTTCTGGGAAGCAGGGCTTCAGCACGCGTGACGGTTGTTCAAGGAGGCAAACATGGACCAGCCCTGAGTGCCTCCTCCTCCTCCTCTCTTCCTTCCCTTATATATCTGAGCTGATGTCATATGGTATGGAATATCCCTTTGGCTGACTGGGGTCAGCTGGCCTGCTGGTGTCCCCTCCCAGGATCTTGCCCACTCCCATCCCCTTCGGTGGGGGAAGGAATGTCAGAGGGACAGCACAGCTTGGCAGGAGCCAAAACACTGCTCTGTTATCAATGCCAGCTACCAATACAAAGCACAGCACTGTAAGGGCTGTGAGCTTTACCCCAGTCAGACCCAATACCATAGTCCAAACAAAGCACCTGCCAGGAGCAGCAGATGAGACGGCCACACCATCCGTTACACACTGAGAAGCAGCTGTCACTGGGGGATGGATCACTGCTAAAGCATCTCCTTTCAATCCAAAGGTGAGGTGCAAAGCCTTCAGGGAGTTCCCACACAAAAACACGTTGGCCATTAGCACCTTTGGCTTTGCTTCAGAGTTAGTCAGGCTAGGAGGAAGAAGCAGGGTTGAAGCAGTCACCACCCATTGGGTCCCAGGAATCCTGTGGCGTGGCACTCATCAATGAGGACCAGGGCATCGTACTTCTGGGCCACCTGGAAGATCTCCCTCAGGGGTGCAATGTCACCGTCCATGGAGAAGGCACCATCAGTGGCCACCAGCCACAGTCAATGTTTCTGTTGGAGGGAAAAAGGCATCCCCAGGGGTAAAGATGCCACCCTGAGGAAAGGGGCTGCCAAAGGGACACGCTCAGACTCCTGTACAGAGAGGATGTACCTAACTGAGACGGGGAGGGATTTGCATCACAACCATCTGCTTTGCCATCTTGCCTATCAGCAAAAACAGTGCCTATTGCACAGGAAAGGGCAGAGCTTACCCTCCAAGACTGGTTACTGCACAGGCAGCACAGTTAAGCAAGTGTCCTGGCGTGGGGGTGGGAGCAGACCTCCATACCTGTGGTTCCTTCAGCTTGGCCTCCAGGTCCTGCATGTCCATGTGCTTGTAGTGGTACTTGTTGGCCTTGCACAGGCGGATCCCATCAATGATGGAAGCATGGTTCAGCTCATCTGACAGCACTGCATCCTCTGGGGTCAGCAGGGCCTGGCCGTGCCAAACAGAAAGGATCATCTTTTGCTCTGGATGCCACCTCACCGAGATCTCCCAACCTCCCTCAGTACAGAGAACAAGGCTGTGATTGATTCCAGCTGCCATGTCTCTCCTGGCATTGCTAAACTTTGTATTCCCTTCCTAGTCACCTTATCCCCTGATTTCTTTATGCCAGGCTCTTGCTTGGGGCTTCTGAGCTCAAAACCTCCCTCCCCCTTCCCTAACATGCCTGTGCGATCACCCCTTCCCCTCACCTATACTTCTGACCTCTGCAGAAATGAGAGCCCTCCCCAAGAGCTGGAGCTGGCTGGAGACAGGGGAGGTGAGGGTGGTTAAATGCCTCTGCATGGCTTCCCTGGTCCAAGGGCCCCAAGTCAGGGCTCTTCACCACCCACTGCCATCTTTTCTGCTGCAGAGCTCACAGCAAAGCCTCTGGAAGGCACAGCAGCCACATTGCTGTTGATAGTATAGGGTTAAAATGTTTCTAAAATCGGGGTAGCTGAAGTAGGCCTTGAGAATGGGAGTGGGCATTGTCTTTGCTAAAATCATGGGAACCTACACCTGTGTACCCATCTGTACAGTAGATGATGAAGTTTAATGCGATTATTGCTTAGTAGATATAAGTAAAAATAATTATTTGATCACAATAAGAATCACAAGAAAGGAATAACAATCATGAGAAATGTTGTGGGGAGAGGGCTTAAACTCATGCTTGGGTGAAAACAATATAAACAATAGAACAATATCAGGTTGATGATTAACATATGATTATACAACAGTTATGTAAGGAAAGGGTATAAAAATGTACCCATCTCAAATTCATGTCAGAATCAGATTTGGGTTCATCTGTACCCGATTCCCAGAGCTCTTCAAATAAAAGCACCTGCATATAATCATCCAGTGATTATGTGTTTCTACGCTAACACTGTCACCTCCTGTAGTATTCAATGCAGGGACATGGACTTCTCTGACGAGACTGTGATGTTGCACAGTCTTTTATCATACAGACAGAGAGTAAGACTACTACAGATCACTCTATGACTACTTGCTAAGATTACTCATAACTCCTACTATGGCTACTGCCCACTACTACGCAGTGAGAATTCCCTTTATACCATCTGTCCTGGGTTAGGCCAGAGGGGTCAAAATCTAGGAAGTGATCTGTGCTGCAGGAAGGAATACAACTTCCTTCCTGTGAGAGAGAGCCAATAATCAGGTAGTTTTAAGGATTGATAGGTAGGTAAACCAATTAAAAAGTTGATCCGTCTTCGAGGAAAAAAACCATATATAAGCAGAGACTCTCTGAAGCTCTTCCTCTTTGGACCTGCTGCTGCTG
>JAVTVJ010011347.1:0-34949 GCA_034509425.1 Eopsaltria australis | reverse complement strand
GTGGCAGCTTGGGTCTGCGAGGAATCTTGATGCATACGAATTTTCAGAAGCCAGCAGGGAGCAGAGTGCCTTAGGGCCGGGACACAAAAAGTGTCCCTTTTCTCTGAGAAAGAGAACTCTGCCCCCCAGTTTCTTGATGTCAGTTTGGAGGAGGGTTTTGGCCCTGCAAGGGCAGCCCGGATCCTTGTCTGTGGCAGCTTGGGTCTGCCGAGGAATCTTGATCCATACGGAATTTGAAGAGGCAGCAGGGAGCAGAGTGCCTTAGGGCCGGGACACAAATAGTGTCCCTTTTTCTCTTGAGAAAGAGAACTCTGCCCCCAGTTTCTTGATGTCAGTTGGGGAGGGTTTTGGCACCCGCAAAGGCAAAAGCCAGGGTTCCTTGTTGGTGGGCAGCTTGGGTCTGCGAGGAATCTTAATCCATGCGGAATTTCAGCATTGCGGCTGTCAACTCCCAGATTGGTGGCCTTCGATGCACAACAATGGCGGCAATTCCATTGTGAAAAAGAAAACTCAGTCCCCCAGAGCATGATGCCAAGTTTTTAGGCAGCATTTAGCCCTACAATTGCACCAGAGCTTCTAGCTGATGGCAGCTTGGGTCTGGAAGCGATCTTTGATCCATTGCGGCATTTCAGGTGGCGTCCGGGTTGCCTTTTCCCCCATCCTGCGAAAAGAAACTCGGAGATCATATTTCAGGCAAAGGAGGTTAATATAAAACGATCTTTATTTAGAAGGTCTTCAGGAGCAGTTATGGAAAGGTGTCCATAAAAGCCCAGCCCCTCCAGGGGTGGGTACATATTTATAGCTTTTAGGAAATTAGCATAATTGATTAAGAGCACCAATAAGGAGAACAAGTGGCGATTCAATTCCCCCTCAGGTCCAGCCCCTTCCCTGGAGCCCCCCCCTCAGCACTGGCTGCACTCTGCTTATGAAAATGTACCTCAGAGTTGTTCTCGGCCTTGGTTCCCAGGAAGAACTGCGATAGGACAGGGCCTTGCAGCCCCCTGGGGCTTGGAGCTCTGGAATTTGTTTTGTCTTTCTGCTTAGGGAAAGGCTATGGAAAGGTACTGGAAAAACTAGCTATTAATATAGTAGGCTACAGAGCCACAAAAATATGGGCAGAGAGTACAGAGAACATATAAAAGAAAAAAGGCAGAAACCAAACGGCATCATTCCCCCCTTTTTAGAGACTAACAAGACTCTGTCTTGTCTAGTCTCTACTCTGCATTCAACCATACCTCTGGTTTATACAACTGGCTATCCCACTAGTTGTTACACAGATGCTAATTATAACTACAGTTACTATGAACATTTCTTTTATCTAGGTTCAGTTTGGTAACCATGAAGTGAGTGTACTGAAGATATTCAGGGTTCAGTAAGCTCTTTTGAGAGTTACTTGGTGTAGAATTTGAGTTTGCTTTCAAATTTCAACCAAATTTCTAAAAAAATTTTTCATCCAGATTTGCATAAGAACAACAACTAGTGTTAATGATTTTGTGGCTAGTAGGAAATTAAGAGCTATTTTGTTTTGTCAACAGCCTTTAATATGATTAAACATTACATTTGGAATCACAGCTCCATGGCACAGGCCCAATCTTTATCTTGGGGCAAAACTTACCAGGCCAGATTCTCAACTTTGACAAGTTGTCCTTATGAAGAGCTTTTGGATACATTTTGGACTAGAGTTACATGCAAATTTTAGGACCAAATTTGAATCACGGTTACCAACTGTACAGATAAGAGGTACAAAAGAACAGTTTAAATCATTTCATCTCAATTTGTATCAGTCTCTGTTTTCTGGCTGTCTATGGAGCAGACGTCTTCTTAACTCTGGAGCAGTGAATTCAAGGCTCTCTGCCAGCAGCTTTGGATTTGGTGAGGGTAGTCAGGACTTGGAATGACTCTTTTTACTTAGCTCGTAAGATTACTTTCCCTTCATTCAACATAGACTCAGTCTCTAGGCTTGAATAGTTGCTAGTCTTCCTTCCTTCTAGATGAATTTGCTCAGTTCTAGATCTTTCATTGATATAATCAGTTTCAGCTTTTGTGAGCATGTACATTTTGATGGTAACCAACTTTTCCTCATGGTACCTGGTTTCGTGGTTGTTACTGCATAACCTGTCTTTTGTTGCCATCTTCGCATGGAGCTGCTCTTCGTCTGCATAACAGCTCCAGCTTGGACATCTTTCAGGTCTGCTCTGCTGGAATAGGCTTCTTCCATGGTCTGCAAACAGTCAGACTTAAATACATTATCAGTTAGTGCGGGGAACAGACATACTAGGATTGACAGCCAACGTTTTCAGAATAACATTATCCAGTTTCAGTAGCATGGCATAGGGTCCATGTCTTCTATGTTCACAGAACAAACTTACAGTGGGTTGCATGCAACTGTTGGATGTATCAATTCTTGGCTGCTGGTTGGATGCAGCAATTTTCAGTTGCTGACTGCCCTAGTTTCCAGTTTCAGGATTATTTTACATAATAGTAAAGAGTCCTTGGTCTTTTTTACTCACAAGGATACAGGAGAAGGTCTTTTACAAATTTAACTCAGTAAACCATTCTAAGATATTTGTTAACACAGGACTCTGCTTACTTATAGCATGGTTTAAGGGAGCCTTAAAACGGCTTCTTGTTCTTTGGGCTCGGTGTTTCCCTTTTGAGTGCTTACCAGAGCAGACAAAGAGCGCTCGCTGCCCTCGCACGGCCGGGGACGGGCGCGGCATGCGGGCACCCCCGCCCAGGGGCACCCCCGGCTCGCCCGCGCTCGGCCCGTGCTGCTGCTCACAGCGGCTCTCGGGTGTCCTTAAAACAAGCTCGTTACTGTGGAAAGTGCGATAGGGCCGTTCCTGCTCTTAGATCTCACACTCCCGGCCCGCTCTGGGCCGGTGCGGGCGGGGCCCAGGAGCAGCGAGTGAGCCGGGCCGTGGCCGCGCAGCGGCGGCCCCGCCTCCGCCAGAGCAGGGCCGAAGCAGCGCAGCGGCAGCCCCGGTCCCGGTTCGCTTCCTGGGACCGCTCCCCCGCGCATCCCCCGGCCGTGACCAGGGCAATGGCAGGAATCACCTCCGCCCCTCTCAGAGCGGCTGGTGCCCCGCTTCTGTCACGGGGGAGTGACCGCCCTGCTCGCGGAGCCGTCCCGGAAGTCCGGGAGTCGCCCTTGCCTTAAAATCTTGGAAAAACTTTTTACAGATGGAACATAGAAAGTGGGGGCTTCTCCCCCTTCCTTACAATGGTGCGAACCGAGCTTTCTCGGCCGTTCCACAAAACTTGCTGGAAGCGAGGATCTCTCCCTCGCCTCCCACTAAGGAGCAGGCTGGACACCCAGCCTCTCCACCAACCTGGAGGAAGTAGGATTTTCAATGCTCTCCCACTGAGGGAGCAGTAGTTGGGCACCCAGGCTGCCTTATCAAACTCTAGGTGGGAAGTGGGAATCTCTCCCAGCTTCTCAATTAAGGAGCAGGCTGGGGCACCCAGCCGCCCATTGTAAACCTGTAGTGGGGAATCTCTCCCCAGCCTCACCAAGGGAGCAGGGTTGGACACCCAGTCAGCCTAATAAACCTTGTAGGGAAGTGGGAATCAGCTCTCACTAGCGAGCAGGCTGGACACCCAGCCGGGCCCACAAACCTGTAGGAAGTGGGACCTCCCCCAGCCTCCCACCAAGGAGCAGGCTGGACACCCAGTCAGCTTCCATTAAACTCAGTAGGAAGCGGGGCCCATCCCACCTCCTACCAAGAAGCAGACCAGGCCTCCCGTCAGCCTCCATGCCCAGATGTCTCCAGAAATAGCTTAATTCAAAACTGCATGCTAAACATGAAATAAACTTTCGCACTGTGATTTGCCTTTCTCTACCAGTGAACAATCTCAGCCGAGATCACACACCCGCCTCCTCCCCACCAGCCGATCTCTGGGGCAGGTTGGAAAATCGGCAACAGGAAAAACTTGGAGAAATGATTTCAAAAGCAAATTTTCTCACCACCACGCCAGGGTGTCGTGGGATCGCTAACACCACTGGACTTTAAAACAGATACACAATACATAAACAATACACACACATACAAAATCCACACACCACACAACGAAAGAACCAATCTTTATACTCACCTCCTGTGGATCTTTGGAACCATGGTGTTCCTGACCTCAGGCCTCGTGGCAGGAATCTTTAGATTGGTTGTCAGAAAGGAATTCTGCAGGGATGTTTTCGGTCCAGAGGAAGGGTACCAGGTTCTCGTGTCCCTTCTGGGTGTGCCAAATAACTGTTGCCTTTTCCCCAGCCTGGAAAAGAAACTCGAGATCATTTTAGCAAGGAGGTAATATAAAAGGGGATCTTTATTTTGAAGGTCTTCAGGAGCAGCTATGGAAAGGTGTCCATAAAAGCCCAGCCCCTCCAGGGGTGAGTACATATTTATAGCTTTTAGGAAATTAGCATAATTGATTAAGAGCACCAATAAGGAGAACAAGTGGCGATTCAATTCCCCCTCAGGTCCAGCCCCTTCCCTGGAGCCCCCCTCTCAGCACTGGCTGCACTCTGCTTATGAAAATGTACCTCTGAGTTGTTCTCGGCCTTGGTTCCCAGGAAGAACTGAGATAGGACAGGGCCTTGCAACCCCCTGGGGCTTGGAGCTCTGGAATTTGTTTTGTCTTTCTGCTTAGGGAAAGGCTATGGAAAGGTACTGGAAAAACTAGCTATTAATATAGTAGGCTACAGAGCCACAAAAATATGTGCAGAGAGTACAGAGAACATATAAAAGAAAAAAGGCAGAAACTAAACGGCATCACCGGGAGCACAGTGCCTTAGGACCGGGACACAAAAAGTGTCCCTTTTCTCTGAGAATGAGAACTCTGTCCCCAGTTTCTTGATGTCAGTTTGGAGGAGGGTTTTGGCCCTGCAAGGGCAGCCAGGGTCCTTGTCGGTGGCAGCTTGGGTCTGCGAGGAATCTTAATCCATGCAGAATTTCAGCATGCGCTGTCAACTCCCAGATATGTGGCCTTCGATACAAACAATGGCGCATTTCCAAGTGAAAGAAAACTCAGTCCCCCAGATGCATGATGCCAGTTTTTAGGAGGCATTTAGCCCTACAATTGCAGCCAGAGTTCTAGTTGATGGCAGCTTGGGTCTGGGAAGGATCTTGATCCATGCGGCATTTCAGGTGGCGTCCGGGAGCAGAGTGTTTTAGGGCCGGGACACAAAAAGTGTCCCTTTTCTCTGAGAAAGAGAACTCTGCCCCCCACTTTCTTGATGTCAGTTTGGAGGAGGGTTTTGGCCCTGCAAGGGCAGCCAGGGTCCTCTTCAGTGGCAGCTTGGGTTCAGGAGGGATCTTGCTCCACAAGGAATTTGAAGAGGCGCAGTCTAATTCCCAGACATAGCTTCCAATGATACAAATGGATGGCACTTTCCACGTGAAAAAAAAACTTAGGGCCCCCAGATTCATGATGTCACTTGGTGGAGGGTTTTGGTCTGACAAATGCAACCAGAGTCCTGGTTGATGACGCATTCAAGGCCAGCTAATAATCTTGATCCATACCGGAATTTGAAGACGCAGCAGGGAGCAGAGTGTTTTAGGCCGGGACACAAAAAGTGTCCCTTTCTCTGAGAGAAAGAGAACTCTGCCCCTCAGTTTTGATGTCAGTTTGGAGGAGGGTTTGCCCTACAAGGCAGCCAGGGTTCCTGTCATGGCAGCCATTCATGTAGGGAATCTAATCCATGGAATTTCAGCATGCGGCTGTCAACTCCTAGATATGTGGCCTTCTCATGCAAACAATGGCGCTTGTCCATGTGAAAGAAAACTCAGTCCCCCAGGTGCATGATGCCAGTTTTTAGGAGGCATTTAGCCCTACAATTGCAGCCAGAGTTCTAGTTGATGGCAGCTTGGGTCTGGGAAGGATCTTGATCCATGCGGCATTTCAGGTGGCGTCCGGTGTTGCCTTTTCCCCCAGCCTGGAAAGAAACTCGAGATCATTTTAGCAAGGAGGTAATATAAAAGGGGATCTTTATTTTGAAGGTCTTCAGGAGCAGTTATGGAAAGGTGTCCATAAAAGCCCAGCCCCTCCAGGGGTGAGTACATATTTATAGCTTTTAGAAATTAGCATAATTAAGAGCACCAATAAGGAGAACAAGTGGCGATTCAATTCCCCCTCAGGTCCAGCCCCTTCCCTGGAGCCCCCCTCTCAGCACTGGCTGCACTCTGCTTATGAAAATGTACCTCAGAGTTGTTCTCGGCCTTGGTTCCCAGGAAGAACTGTGATAGGACAGGGCCTTGCAACCCCCTGGGGCTTGGAGCTCTGGAATTTGCTTTGTCTTTCTGCTTAGGGAAAGGCTATGGAAAGGTACTGGAAAAACTAGTTATTAATATAGTAGGCTACAGAGCCACAAAAATATGTGCAGAGAGTACAGAGAACATATAAAAGAAAAAAGGCAGAAACCAAACGGCATCATTCCCTTTAGAGAGACTAACAAGACTCTGTCTTGTCTAGTCTCTACTCTGCATTCAACCATACCTCCTGGTTTATAAGCAACTGGCTATCCCAATTAGTTGTTACACAGATGCTAATTATAACTACAGTTACTATGAACATTTCTTTTATCTAGGTTCAGTTTGGTAACCATGAAGTGAGTGTACTGAAGATATTCAAGGTTCAGTTAGCTCTTTTGAGAGTTACTGGGTGTAGAATTTGAGTTTGCTTTCAAATTTCAACCAAATTTCTAAAAAAATTTTTCATTCAGATTTGCATAAGAACAACAACTAGTGTTAATGATTTTGTGGCTAGTAGGAAATTAAGAGCTATTTTGTTTTGTCAACAGCCTTAATATGATAAAAGACATTTGAATCACACTCCATGGCACACCAATCTTTATCTGCAAAACTTACCCAGGCAATTCTCAACTTACAAGTTGTCCTATAGAGCTTTGGAACATTTTGACTAGAGTACATCAAATTTACACAAATTTGAATCACGCTTACCAACTTAAACAGATTAGAGTACAAGAACAGTTTAAATCATATCATTCAATTTTTAATCAGTCTCGTTTTCCTCGTCTAGAGCAGACGTCTCACTCTGACAGTGAATTCAAGCTCTCTGCACAGTTTGATTTGGGAGAGTCAGACTGAAGACTCTTTACTTAGCTCGAAGATTACTGCCTTCATCACATAGACTCAGTCTCTCAGCTTGAAAGTCTCCATGTCTCCTTCCTTCTAGAGACTTTGCTCATTCTAGATCTTCATGATATAATCAGTGCACTTTTTGATGTACATTGTGGTAACACTTTCTCATGTACCTGTCGTGTTTCCTCATAACCTGTCTTTTGTTTGCCATCTCGCATGAAGCTGCTCTCATCTGCATACAGCTCCCAGGCTGGCACATCTTTCAGGTCTGCTCTGCTGGAATAGGCTTCTTCCATGGTCTGCAAACAGTCAGACTTAAAAACATTATCAGTTAGTGCTGGGAACAGACATACTAGGATTGACAGCAAACGTTTTCAGAATAACATTATCCAGTTTCAGTAGCATGGCATAGGGTCCATGTCTTCTATGTTCACAGAACAAAATTACAGTGGGTTGCATGCAACTGTTGGATGTATCAATTCTTGGCTGCTGGTTGGATGCAGCAATTTTCAGTTGCTGACTGCCCTAGTTCTCCAGTTTCAGGATTATTTTACATAATAGTAAAGAGTCCTTGGTCTTTTTTACTCACAAAGATACAGGAGAAGGTCTTTTACAAATTTAACTCAGTAAACCATTCTAAGATATTTGTTAACACAGGACTCTGCTTACTTATAGCATGGTTTAAGGGAGCCTAAAAACGGCTTCTTGTTCTTTGGGCTCGGTGTTTCCCTTTTGAGTGCTTACCAGAGCAGACAAAGAGCGCTCGCTGCCCTCGCACGGCCGGGTACGGGCGCGGCATGCGGGCACCCCCGCCCAGGGGCACCCCCGGCTCGCCCGCGCTCGGCCCGTGCTGCTGCTCACAGCGGCTCTCGGGTGTCCTTAAAACAAGCTCCTTACTGTGGAAAGTGCGATAGGGCCGTTCCTGCTCTTAGATCTCACCCTCCCGGCCCGCTCTGGGCCGGTGCGGGCGGGGCCCAGGAGCAGCGAGTGAGCCGGGCCGTGGCCGCGCAGCGGCGGCCCCGCCTCCGCCAGAGCAGGGCCGAAGCAGCGCAGCGGCAGCCCCGTCCCGGTTCGCTTCACTAGGACCGCTCCCCCGCGCAATCCCCCCGCCCCTGACCAGACAATGGCAGAATCACTCCGCCCCTCTCAAGCGGCTCGGAGCCGTCCCGAATCCGGATCGCCCTTGCCTAAAATCTTGGAAAAATTACACATAACATAGAATGGCTTTCTCCCCCTCCCTTACAATTGCAACCGGCTTCTCGCCGTTCCACAAAACTTGCTGAAGCGGATCTCTCTCGTCCTCCACTAAGACAGGCTGGACACCCAGCCTCTCCACAACCTGTAGGAACCGGGCATTTCTCACCGCCTCCCACCAAGGAGCAGGCTGGGCACCCAGCCGCTCCACAAACCTGTAGGAAGTGGGAATCTCTCCCCAGCTTCCCACCAAGGAGCAGGCTGGCACCCAGCCGCTCCACAAACCTGTAGGAAGTGGGAATCTCTCCCCAGCCTCCCACCAAGGAGCAGGCTGGACACCCAGCCGCTCCACAAACCTGTAGGAAGTGGGAATCTCTCACCAGCCTCCCACCAAGGAGCAGGCTGGACACCCAGCCGCTCCACAAACCTGTAGGAAGCGGGGCCCATCCCCCACCTCCTACCAAGAAGCAGACCAGGCCTCCCCCGGCCGCTCCATGCCCAGATGTCTCCAGGCCAGCTTTCAATTCAAAACTCGCATGTGCTAAACATGAAATAAACTTTCGCACTGTGATTTGCTTTTCTCTACCAGTGAACAATCTCAGCCGAGATCACACACCCGCCTCCTCCCCACCAGCCGATCTCTGGGGCAGGTTGGAAAATCGGCAACAGGAAAAACTTGGAGAAATGATTTCAAAAGCAAATTTTCTCACCACCACGCCAGTTTGTCCTGGGATCGCTAGCAATTACTGACTTTAAACAGATACACAATACATAAACAATACACACACATACAAACTACACACTACACAACGAAAAGAACCACCTTTATACTACCTCCTGTGGGATCTTGGAACCATGGTGTCTCGACCTCAGGCCCGTGGCAGGGAATTCTTTAGATTGCTGTCAGAAAGGAATTCCTTGCAGGATGTTTTCGGTCCAGAGGAAGGGTACCAGGTTCTCGTGTCCCTTCTGGGTGTGCCAAATAACTGTTGCCTTTTCCCCCAGCCTGGAAAAGAAACTCGAGATCATTTTAGCAAGGAGGTAATATAAAAGGGGATCTTTATTTTGAAGGTCTTCAGGAGCAGTTATGGAAAGGTGTCCATAAAAGCCCAGCCCCTCCAGGGGTGAGTACATATTTATAGCTTTTAGGAAATTAGCATAATTGATTAAGAGCACCAATAAGGAGAACAAGTGGCGATTCAATTCCCCCTCAGGTCCAGCCCCTTCCCTGGAGCCCCCCTCTCAGCACTGGCTGCACTCTGCTTATGAAAATGTACCTCAGAGTTGTTCTCGGCCTTGGTTCCCAGGAAGAACTGAGATAGGACAGGGCCTTGCAACCCCCTGGGGCTTGGAGCTCTGGAATTTGTTTTGTCTTTCTGCTTAGGGAAAGGCTATGGAAAGGTACTGGAAAAACTAGCTATTAATATAGTAGGCTACAGAGCCACAAAAATATGGGCAGAGAGTACAGAGAACATATAAAAGAAAAAAGGCAGAAACCAAACGGCATCACCGGAGCACAGTGCCTTAGGGCCGGGACACAAAAAGTGTCCCTTTTCTCTGAGAAAGAGAACTCTGCCCCCCCAGTTTCTTGATGTCAGTTTGGAGGAGGGTTTTGGCCCTGCAAGGGCAGCCAGGTCCTTGTTGGTGGCAGCTTGGGTCTGCGAGGAATCTTTAATCCATGCGGAATTTCAGCATGCGGCTGTCAACTCCAGATGATGTGCCTTCGATGCAAACATGGCGCATTTCCATGTGAAAGAAAACCAGTCACCCCAGTGCATTGAGAGCCAGTTTTTAGAGCATTAGCCCTACATTGCAGCCAGAGAGTCTAGCGATGGCACTTGGGTCTGGGAAGATCTTATCCATGCGCATTTTCAGGTGTATTCCGGGCAGCAGAGTGCCTTAGGCGGCCGACAACAAAAAGTGCCCTTTCTCTGAGAAAAGATAGCTCTGCCCCCCAGTTGCTTGATGTCAGTTTGGAGAGAGTTTTGCCCTTGCAAGGCTCAGCCCAGTCCTAGTCGATGGCCAGCTTGAGTACGAGATCTTGCTCCATTGCAAAGAATTGAAGAGCGCCGTCGACCCCAACAGGGCCTACCTATACAATATGGCACTTCCACGTGAAAGAAAACTTAGCCCCCAATCATGCATGTCGGTTTGTGGAGCGTTTCTGCCCTACAAATGCAACCAAGAGTCGCTGGTTGATCGCATCTGCGTCTGCGAAGTAATCTTGATCCATACGGAATTCAGTGGCGTCCAGAGCAGAGTCCTTAGGGCCAGACACAAAAAGTGTCCCTTTTCTCTGAGAAAGAGAACTCTGCCCCCCAGTTTCTTGATGTCAGTTTGGAGGAGGGTTTTGGCCCTGCAAAGGCAGCCAGCATCCCTGTCGGTGGCAGCTTGGGTCTGCGAGGAATCTTGATCCATGCGGAATTCCAGGAGGCATCCGGGAGCACACTGCCTTAGGGCCGGGACACAAAAAGTGTCCCTTTTCTCTGAGAAAGAGAACTCTGCCCCCCAGTTTCTTGATGTCAGTTTGGAGGAGGGTTTTGGCCCTGCACAGGCAGCCAGGGTCCTTGTTGGTGGCAGCTTGGGTCTGCGAGGAATCTTGATCCATAGGGAATATCAGCATCGGCTTCAAACTCCCCAGATATGTGCGCCTTCGATGCAAACAAATGGCGCATTTCCATGTGAAAGAAAACTCAGTCCCCCAGTTGCATGATGCCAGTTTTTAGGTGGCATTTAGCCCTACAATTGCAGCCAGAGTTCTAGTTGATGGCAGCTTGGGTCTGGGAAGGATCTTGATCCATGCGGCATTTAAGGTGGCGTCCGGTGTTTCCTTTTCCCCCAGCCTGGAAAAGAAACTCGAGATCATTTTAGCAAGGAGGTAATATAAAAGGGGATCTTTATTTTGAAGGTCTTCAGGAGCAGTTATGGAAAGGTGTCCATAAAGCCCAGCCCCTCCAGGGGTGAGTACATATTTATAGCTTTTAGGAAATTAGCATAATTAAGAGCACCAATAAGGAGAACAAGTGGCGATTCAATTCCCCCTCAGGTCCAGCCCCTTCCCTGGAGCCCCCCTCTCAGCACTGGCTGCACTCTGCTTATTGAAATGTACCTCAGAGTTGTTCTCGGCCTTGGTTCCCAGGAAGAACTGAGATAGGACAGGGCCTTGCAACCCCCTGGGGCTTGGAGCTCTGGAATTTGTTTTGTCTTTCTGCTTAGGGAAAGGCTATGGAAAGGTACTGGAAAAACTAGCTATTAATATAGTAGGCTACAGAGCCACAAAAAATATGTGCAGAGAGTACAGAGAACATATAAAAGAAAAAAGGCAGAAACCAAACGGCCTCAGTCCCCCCTTTTTTAGAGACTCACAAGACTCTGTCTTGTCTAGTCTCTACTCTGCATTCAACCATACCTCTGGTTTATACAACTGGCTATCCCACTAGTTGTTACACAGATGCTAATTATAACTACAGTTACTATGAACATTTCTTTTATCTAGGTTCAGTTCGGTAACCATGAAGGAGTGTACTGAAGATATTCAAGGTTCAGTAAGCTCTTTTGAGAGTTACTTGGTGTAGAATTTGAGTTTGCTTTCAAATTTCAACCAAATTTCTAAAAAAATTTTTCATTCAGATTTGCATAAGAACAACAACTAGTGTTAATGATTTTGTGGCTAGTAGGAAATTAAGAGCTATTTTGTTTTGTCAACAGCCTTTAATATGATTAAACATTACATTTGGAATCACAGCTCCATGGGCACAGGCCCAATCTTTATCTTGGGGCAAAACTTAACAGGCCAGATTATCAACTTTGACAAGTTGTCCTTATGAAGAGCTTTTGGATACATTTTTGGACTAGAGTTTACATGGCAAATTTTAAGGACCAAATTTTGAATGCAACGTTACCAACTGTACAGATAAGAGGTACAAAAGAACAGTTTAAATCATATCATCTCAATTTGTATAGTCTCTGTTTCTGGCTGTCTATGGAGGCAAGACTCTTTAACTCTGGAGCAGTGAATTCAAGGCTCTCTGCCAGCAGCTTTTGATTTGGTGAGGGTAGTCAGGACTTTGAATGACTCTTTTTACTTAGCTCGTAAGATTACTGTCCCTTCATTCAACATAGACTCAGTCTCTAGGCTTGAATAGTTGCTAGTCTTCCTTCCTTCTAGATGACTTTGCTCAGTTCTAGATCTTTCATTGATATAATCAGTTCAGCTTTTTGTGATGGTACATTTGATTGTAACACTTTTCTCATGGTTACCTGGTTCGTGGTTGTTACTGCATAACCTGTCTTTTGTTTGACATCTCGCATGAAAGCTCTCTCATCTGCATACAGCTCCCGGGCTGGCACATCTTTCAGGTCTGCTCTGCTGGAATAGGCTTCTTCCATGGTCTGCAAACAGTCAGACTTAAATACATTATCCGTTAGTGCTGGGAACAGACATACTAGGATTGACAGCAAACGTTTTCAGAATAACATTATCCAGTTTCAGTAGCATGGCATAGGGTCCATGTCTTCTATTTTCACAGAACAAACTTACAGTGGGTTGCATGCAACTGTTTGATGTATCAATTCTTGGCTGCTGGTTGGATGCAGCAATTTTCAGTTGCTGACTGCCCTAGTTCTCCTGTTTCAGGATTATTTTACATAATAGTAAAGAGTCCTTGGTCTTTTTTACTCACAAGGATACAGGAGAAGGTCTTTTACAATTTTAACTCAGTAAACCATTCTAAGATATTTGTTAACACAGGACTCTGCTTACTTATAGCATGGTTTAAGGGAGCCTAAAAACGGCTTCTTGTTCTTTGGGCTCGGTGTTTCCCTTTTGAGTGCTTACCAGAGGAGACAAAGAGCGCTCGCTGCCCTCGCACGGCCGGGGACGGGCGCGGCATGCGGGCACCCCCGCCCAGGGGCACCCCCGGCTCGCCCGCGCTCGGCCCGTGCTGCTGCTCACAGCGGCTCTCGGGTGTCCTTAAAACAAGCTCGTTACTGTGGAAAGTGCGATAGGGCCGTTCCTGCTCGTAGATCTCACACACCCCGCCCGCTCTGGGCCGGTGCGGGCGGGGCCCAGGAGCAGCGAGTGAGCCGGGCCGTGGCCGCGCAGCGGCGGCCCGCCTCCGCCAGAGCAGGGCCGAAGCAGCGCAGCGGCAGCCCCGGTCCCGGTTCGCTTCCTGGGACCGCTCCCCCGCGCATCCCCCGGCCGTGACCAGGGCAATGGCAGGAATCACCTCCGCCTCTCTCAGAGCGGCTGGTGCCCCGCTTCTGTCACGGGGGAGTGACCGCCCTGCTCGCGGAGCCGTCCCGGAAGTCCGGGAGTCGCCTTTGCCTTAAAATCTTGGAAAAACTTTTTACAGATGGAACATAGAAAGTGGGGGCTTCTCCCCCTTCCCTTACAATGGTGCGAACCGAGCTTTCTCGGCCGTTCCACAAAACTTGCTGGAAGCGAGGATCTCCTCCTTGCCTCGGCACTAAGGAGCAGGCCTGGACACCCAGCCGCTCCACACACCTGTAGGAAGTGGGAATCTCTCCCCAGCTTCCCAACAAGGAGCAGGCTGGGCACCCAGCCGCTCCACAAACCTGTAGGAAGTGGGAATCTCTCCCCAGCCTCTCACCAAGGAGCAGGCTGGACACCCAGCCGCTCCACAAACCTGTAGGAAGTGGGAATCTCTCCCCAGCCTCCCACCAAGGAGCAGGCTGGACACCCAGCCGCTCCACAAAGCTGTAGGAAGCGGGGCCCATCCCCCACCTCCTACCAAGAAGAGACCAGGCCTCCCCCGGCCGCTCCATGCCCAGATGTCTGCCAGGCCAGCTTTTCAATCTAAAACTCGGCATGTCTAACATGAAATAAATTTCGCATGTGATTCTGCTTTTCTCTACCAGTGAACAATCTCCAGCCGAGATCAGCACACCCGCTCTCCACCAGCCGTATCCTCTGGGGAGGTTGGAAAATCGGCAACAGGAAAAACTTGGAGAAATGATTTCAAAAGCAAATTTTCTCACCACCACGCCAGGTTGTCCTGGGATCGCTAACAATTACTGACTTTAAACAGATACACAATACATAAACAATACACAATACATAAACAATACACACACATACAAACTACACACTACACAACAAAAAGAACCACCTTTATACTACCTCCTGTGGGATCTTGGAACCATGGTGTCTCGACCTCAGGCCCGTGGCAGGGAATTCTTTAGATTGCTGTCAGAAAGGAATTCATTGCAGGATGTTTTCGGTCCAGAGGAAGGGTACCAGGTTCTCGTGTCCCTTCTGGGTGTGCCAAATAACTGTTGCCTTTTCCCCCAGCCTGGAAAAGAAACTCGAGATCATTTTAGCAAGGAGGTAATATAAAAGGGGATCTTTATTTTGAAGGTCTTCAGGAGCAGTTATGGAAAGGTGTCCATAAAAGCCCAGCCCCTCCAGGGGTGAGTACATATTTATAGCTTTTAGGTAAATTAAGCATAATTAAGAGCACCATAAGGAGACAAGTGGCGATTCAATTTCGCCGCTCAGGTCCAGCCCCTTCCCTGGAGCCCCCCTCTCAGCACTGGCTGCACTCTGCTTATGAAAATGTACCTCAGAGTTGTTCTCGGCCTTGGTTCCCAGGAAGAACTGCGATAGGACAGGGCCTTGCAACCTCCTGGGGCTTGGAGCTCTGGAATTTGTTTTGTCTTTCTGCTTAGGGAAAGGCTATGGAAAGGTACTGGAAAAACTAGCTATTAATATAGTAGGCTACAGAGCCACAAAAATATGGGCAGAGAGTACAGAGAACATATAAAGAAAAAAGGCAGAAACCAAATCGCAATCACGGGGAGCACAGTCGCTTAGGGCCGGGACACAAAAGGTCCTTTTATCTGATAAAAATGAAAGAGAACTCTGCCCCCAGTTTCTTGATGTCAGTTTGGGAGGAGGGTTTTGCCTGCAAGGGCAGCAGTGGTCCTTGTTGGTGGCAGCTTGGGTCTGCGAGGAATCTTAATCCATGCGGAATTTCAGCATGCGGCTGTCAACTCCCAGATATGTGGCCTTCGATGCAACAATGGCGTATTTCCATGTGAAAGAAAACTCAGTCCCCCAGATGCATGATGCCAGTTTTTAGGAGGCATTTAGCCCTACAATTGCAGCCAGAGTTCTAGCTGATGGCAGCTTGGGTCTGGGAGGATCTTGATCCATGCGGCATTTCAGGTGGCGTCCGGTGTTGCCTTTTCCCCCAGCCTGGAAAAGAAACTCGAGATCATTTTAGCAAGGAGGTAATATAAAAGGGGATCTTTATTTTGAAGGTCTTCAGGAGCAGTTATGGAAAGGTGTCCATAAAAGCCCAGCCCCTCCAGGGGTGAGTACATATTTATAGCTTTTAGGTAATTAGCATAATTGATTAAGAGCACCAATAAGGAGAACAAGTGGCGATTCAATTCCCCCTCAGGTCCAGCCCCTTCCCTGGAGCCCCCCTCTCAGCACTGGCTGCACTCTGCTTATGAAAATGTACCTCAGAGTTGTTCTCGGCCTTGGTTCCCAGGAAGAACTGAGATAGGACAGGGCCTTGCAACCCCCTGGGGCTTGGAGCTCTGGAATTTTTTTTGTCTTTCTGCTTAGGGAAAGGCTATGGAAAGGTACTGGAAAAACTAGCTATTAATATAGTAGGCTACAGAGCCACAAAAATATGTGCAGAGAGTACAGAGAACATATAAAAGAAAAAAGGCAGAAACCAAACGGCCTCATTCCCTCCTTTTTTAGAGACTAACAAGACTCTGTCTTGTCTAGTCTCTACTCTGCATTCAACCATACCTCTGGTTTATACAACTGGCTATCCCACTAGTTGTTACACAGATGCTAATTATAACTACAGTTACCATGAACATTTCTTTTATCTAGGTTCAGTTTGGTAACCATGAAGTGAGTGTACTGAAGATATTCAAGGTCCAGTAAGCTTTTTTGAGAGTTACTTGGTGTAGAATTTGAGTTTGCTTTCAAATTTCAACCAAATTTCTAAAAAAATTTTTCATTCAGATTTGCATAAGAACAACAACTAGTGTTAATGATTTTGTGGCTAGTAGGAAATTAAGAGCTATTTTGTTTTGTCAACAGCCTTTAATATTATTAAACATTACATTTTGAATCACAGCTCCATGGGCACAGGCCCAATCTTTATCTTGGGGCAAAACTTACCAGGCCAGATTCTCAACTTTGACAAGTTGTCCTTATGAAGAGCTTTTGGATACATTTTGGACTAGAGTTACATGCAAATTTAGGACCAAATTTGAATCACGGTTACCAACTGTACAGATAAGAATTTACAAAGAACAGTTTAAATCATATCATCTCAATTTGTATCAGTCTCTGTTTTCTGGCTGTCTATGAGGCAGACGTCTCGCATAACTCTGGAGCAATTGAATTCAAGGGCTCTCTGCCAGCAGCTTTACATTTGGTGAGGGTGATCAGGACTTGGAATGACTCTTTTTACTTAATTTCATTAAGTTACTGTCCTTCATTCAACACTTAATTACTCTAGAGCTTGAATAGTTGCCTGATCTTCCCTTCCTTCTAGATGACTTTGCTCAGTTCTAGATCTTTCATTGATATAATCAGTTCAGCTTTTTGTGATGGGTACATTTGATGGTAACACTTTTCTCATGGTTACCTGGTTCGTGGTTGTTACTGCATAACCTGTCTTTTGTTTGCCATCTCGCATGAAGCTGCTCTCATCTGAATACAGCTCCCAGGCTGTCACATCTTTCAGGTCTGCTCTGCTGGAATAGGCTTCTTCCATGGTCTGCAAACAGTCAGACTTAAATACATTATCAGTTAGTGCTGGGAACAGACATACTAGGATTGACAGCAAGCGTTTTCAGAATAACATTATCCAGTTTCAGTAGCATGGCATAGGGTCCATGTCTTCTATGTTCACAGAACAAACTTACAGTGGGTTGCATGCAACTGTTGGATGTATCAATTCTTGGCTGCTGGTTGGATGCGGCAATTTTCAGTTGCTGACTGCCCTAGTTCTCCAGTTTCAGGATTATTTTACATAATAGTAAAGAGTCCTTGGTCTTTTTTACTCACAAGGATACAGGAGAAGGTCTTTTACAAATTTAACTCAGTAAACCATTCTAAGATATTTGTTAACACAGGACTCTGCTTACTTATAGCATGGTTTAAGGGAGCCTAAAAGCGGCTTCTTGTTCTTTGGGCTCGGTGTTTCCCTTTTGAGTGCTTACCAGAGCAGACAAAGAGCGCTCGCTGCCCTCGCACGGCCGGGGACGGGCGCGGCATGCGGGCACCCCCGCCCAGGGGCACCCCCGGCTTGCCCGCGCTCGACCCGTGCTGCTGCTCACAGCGGCTCTCGGGTGTCCTTAAAACAAGCTCGTTACTGTGGAAAGGGCGATAGGGCCGTTCCACTGCTCTTAGATCTCACCTCCCGGCCAGCTCTGGGCGAAATGCGAAGCCGAGGCCCAGGAGCAGCGAGTGAGCGGGCCGGTGGCAGCGGCTTCCCGCCTCCGCCAAGAACAGGGCGGAAACAGTAGCGGCAGCCCAGTCGGTTAAGCTTCCTGGGACGCTCCCAGCGCATCCCGGCGTGACCAGGGCAATGGCAGAGTATAGCCTCTCGAGGAAGGCTGGTGCCCTTCTGTCTCGGGGGAGTGACCGCCCTGCTCGCGGAGCCGTCCAGGAAGTCCGGGAGTCGCCCTTGCCTTAAAATCTTGGAAAAACTTTTTACAGATGGAACATAGAAAGTGGGGGCTTCTCCCCCTTCCCTTACAATGGTGCGAACCGAGCTTTCTCGGCCGTTCCACAAAACTTGCTGGAAGCGGGGATCTCTCCCTCGCCTCCCACCAAGGAGCAGGCTGGACACCCAGCCTCTCCACTGTGAACCTGTAGAGGCGGAGTTTCTCACTAAGCCTCCCACCAAGAACAGGCTGGGCATAGCCCGGCTCCTAAACCTAGGAAGTGTGTATCTCTCCCTAGCCTCCCACCAAGGAGCAGGCTGGCCACCCAGCCGCTCCACAAACCTGTAGGAAGTGGGAATCTCTCCCCAGCCTCCCACCAAGGAGCAGGCTGGACGCCCAGCCGCTCCACAAACCTGTAGGAAGTGGGAATCTCTCCCCAGCCTCCCACCAAGGAGCAGGCTGGACCCCCAGCCGCTCCACAAACCTGTAGGAAGCAGGGCCCATCCCCCACCTCCTACCAAGAAGCAGACCAGGCCTCCCCCGGCCGCTCCATGCCCAGATGTCTCCAGGCCAGCTTTCAATTCAAAAGCTCGCATGTGCTAAACATGAAATAAACTTTCGCACTGTGATTTGCTTTTCTCTACCAGTGAACAATCTCAGCCGAGATCACACACCTGCCTCCTCCCCACCAGCCGATCTCTGGGGCAGGTTGGAAAATCGGCAACAGGAAAAACTTGGAGAAATGATTTCAAAAGCAAATTTTCTCACCACCACGCCAGGTTGTCCTGGGATCGCTAACAATTACTGACTTTAAACAGATACACAATACATAAACCATACCCACACATACAAACTACACACTACACAACAAAAAGAACCACCTTTATACTACCTCCTGTGGGATCTTGGAACCATGGTGTCTCGACCTCAGGCCCGTGGCAGGGAATTCTTTAGATTGCTGTCAGAAAGGAATTCCTTGCAGGATGTTTCGGTCCAGAGGAAGGGTACCAGGTTCTCGTGTCCCTTCTGGGTGTGCCAAATAACTGTTGCCTTTTCCCCCAGCCTGGAAAAGAAACTCGAGATCATTTTAGCAAGGAGGTAATATAAAAGGGGATCTTTATTTTGAAGGTCTTCAGGAGCAGTTATGGAAAGGTGTCCATAAAAGCCCAGCCCCTCCAGGGGTGAGTACATATTTATAGCTTTTAGGAAATTAGCATAATTAAGAGCACCAATAAGGAGAACAAGTGGCGATTCAATTCCCCCTCAGGTCCAGCCCCTTCCCTGGAGCCCCCCTCTCAGCACTGGCTGCACTCTGCTTATGAAAATGTACCTCAGAGTTGTTCTCGGCCTTGGTTCCCAGGAAGAACTGAGATAGGACAGGGCCTTGCAACCCCCTGGGGCTTGGAGCTCTGGAATTTGTTTTGTCTTTCTGCTTAGGGAAGGCTATGGAAAGGTACTGGAAAAACTAGCTATTAATATAGTAGGCTACAGAGCCACAAAAATATGGGCAGAGAGTACAGAGAACATATAAAAGAAAAAAGGCAGAAACCAAACGGCATCACCGGGAGCACAGTGCCTTAGGGCCGGGACACAAAAAGTGTCCCTTTTCTCTGAGAAAGAGAACTCTGCCCCCCAGTTTCGTGATGTCAGTTTGGAGGAGGGTTTTGGCCCTGCAAGGGCAGCCAGGGTCCCTTGTTGGTGGCAGCTTGGGTCTGCGAGGAATCTTAATCCATGCGGAATTTCAGCATGCGGCTGTCAACTCCCAGATATGTGGCCTTCGATGCAAACAATGGCATTTCCATGTGAAAGAAAACTCAGTCCCCCAGATGCATGATGCCAGCTTTTAGGAGGCATTTAGCCCTACAATTGCAGCCAGAGTTCTAGCTGATGGCAGCTTGGGTCTGGGAAGGATCTTGATCCATGCGGCATTTCAGGTGGCGTCCAGGGAGCAGAGTGCCTTAGGGCGGGACACAAAAAGTGTCCCTTTTCTCTGAAGAATGGCTCTGCCCCCAGTTTCTTGATGTCAGTTTGGAGGGGTTTTGGCCCTGCAAGGTGCAGCCAGGTGTCCCTAGTCGGTGTAGCTTGGGTCTCTGAGGGGATCTTGCTCCCATGCGGGTGAAGAGGCTGACAGTGACTCCCAGACATGGGGCCTACGATACAAATGATAGCACTTTTCCATGATGAAAGAAAACTTAGGCCCCCAGATTCATGATGTCCGGTTTGGTGGAGGGTTTTGGCCCTACAAATGCAACCAGAGTCCTGGTTGATGGCATCTTGCGTCAGCGAATAATCTTGATCCATACGAATTTCGGGTGGGCGTCCGGGGAGCAGGGGAGGTGCCTTAGAGGCTGAGGGGACACAAAAAGTGTCCCTTTTCTCTGAGAAAGAGAACTCTGCCCCCCAGTTTCTTGATGTCAGTTTGGAGGAGGGTTTTGGCCCTGCAAGGGCAGCCAGAGTCCCTGTCGGTGGCAGCTTGGGTCTGCGAGGAATCTTGATCCATACGGAATTTGAAGGCGCAGCAGGGAGCAGAGTGCCTTAGGGCCCGGGACACAAAAAGTGTCCCTTTTCTCTGAGAAAGAGAACTCTGCCCCCCAGTTTCTTGATGTCAGTTTGGAGGAGGGTTTTGGCCCTGCAAGGGCAGCCAGGGTCCTTGTTGGTGGCAGCTTGGGTCTGCGAGGAATCTTAATCCATGCGGAATTTCAGCATGCAGCTGTCAACTCCCAGATATGTGGCCTTCGATGCAAACAATGGCGCATTTCCATGTGAAAGAAAACTCAGTCCCCCAGATGCATGATGCCAGTTTTTAGGAGGCATTTAGCCCTACAATTGCAGCCAGGTTCTAGCTGATGGCAGCTTGGGTCTAGGAAGGATCTTGATCATGCGGCATTTCAGGTGGCGTCGGTGTTGCCTTTTCCCCAGCCTGGAAAAGAAACTCGAGATCATTTTAGCAAGGAGGTAATATAAAAGGGGATCTTTATTTTGAAGGTCTTCAGGAGCAGTTATGGAAAGGTGTCCATAAAAGCCCAGCCCCTCCAGGGGTGAGTACATATTTATAGCTTTTAGGAAATTAGCATAATTGATTAAGAGCACCAATAAGGAGAACAAGTGGCGATTCAATTCCCCCTCAGGTCCAGCCCCTTCCCTGGAGCCCCCCTCTCAGCACTGGCTGCACTCTGCTTATGAAAATGTACCTCAGAGTTGTTCTCGGCCTTGGTTCCCAGGAAGAACTGAGATAGGACAGGGCCTTGCAACCCCCTGGGGCTTGGAGCTCTGGAATTTGTTTTGTCTTTCTGCTTAGGGAAAGGCTATGGAAAGGTACTGGAAAAACTAGCTATTAATATAGTAGGCTACAGAGCCACAAAAATATGGGCAGAGAGTACAGAGAACATATAAAAGAAAAAAGGCAGAAACCAAGCGGCATCATTCCCCCCTTTTTTAGAGACTAACAAGACTCTGTCTTGTCTAGTCTCTACTCTGCATTCAACCATACCTCTGGTTTATACAACTGGCTATCCCACTAGTTGTTACACAGATGCTAATTATAACTACAGTTACTATGAACATTTCTTTTATCTAGGTTCAGTTTGGTAACCATGAAGTGAGTGTACTGAAGATATTCAAGGTTCAGTAAGCTCTTTTTAGAGTTACTTGGTGTAGAATTTGAGTTTGCTTTCAAATTTCAACCAAATTTCTAAAAAAATTTTTCATTCAGATTTGCATAAGAACAACAACTAGTGTTAATGATTTTGTGGCTAGTAGGAAATTAAGAGCTATTTTGTTTTGTCAACAGCCTTTAATATGATTAAACATGACATTTGGAATCACAGCTCCATGGGCACAGGCCCAATCTTTATCTTGGGGCAAAACTTACCAGGCCAGATTCTCAACTTTGACAAGTTGTCCTTATGAAGAGCTTTTGGATACATTTTGGACTAGAGTTACATGCAAATTTTAGGACCAAATTTGAATCACGGTTACCAACTGTACAGATAAGAGGTACAAAAGAACAGTTTAAATCATATCATCTCAATTTGTATCAGTCTCTGTTTTCTGGCTGTCTATGGAGCAGACGTCTTCTTAACTCTGGAGCAGTGAATTCAAGGGCTCTCTGCCAGCAGCTTTGCATTTGGTGAGGGTAGTCAGGACTTGGAATGACTCTTTTTACTTAGCTCGTAAGATTACTGTCCCTTCATTCAACATAGACTCAGTCTCTAGGCTTGAATAGTTGCTAGTCTTCCTTCCTTCTAGATGACTTTGCTCAGTTCTAGATCTTTCATTGATATAATCAGTTCAGCTTTTTGTGATGGTACATTTGATGGTAACACTTTTCTCATGGTTACCTGGTTCGTGGTTGTTACTGCATAACCTGTCTTTTGTTTGCCATCTCGCATGAAGCTGCTCTCATCTGGCACATACAGCTCCCAGGCTGGCACATCTTTCAGGTACTCAGCAGTCATGCATGGAATATGTCTGCTTCTTACAGTGGGTTGCATGCAACTGTTGGATGTATCAATTCTTGGCTGCTGGTTGGATGCAGCAATTTTCAGTTGCTGACTGCCCTAGTTCTCCAGTTTCAGGATTATTTTACATAATAGTAAAGAGTCCTTGGTCTTTTTACTCACAAGGATACAGGAGAAGGTCTTTTACAAATTTGACTCAGTAAACCATTCTAAGATATTTGTTAACACAGGACTCTCTACTTATAGCATGGTTAAGGGAGCCTAAAACACGGCTTTTGTTCCTTTGGCTCGGGTGTTTCCCTTTGAGTGCTTACCAGAGCAAGACAAAGAGCGCTCGCTGCCCTCGCCGGCGCGGGGACGGGCGCGCATGCGGCACCCCGCTCCAGCGGGCAACCCCCGGCTCGCACCGCGCTCGCCCGTGCTGCTGCTTCACAGCGCGGGTGTCCTTAAAACAAGCTCGTTACTGTGGAAAGTGCGATAGGGCCGTTCCTGCTCTTAGATCTCACACTCCCGGCCCGCTCTGGGCCGGTGCGGGCGGGGCCCAGGAGCAGCGAGTGAGCCGGGCCGTGGCCGCGCAGCGGCGGCCCCGCTCCGCCAGAGCAGGGCCGAAGCAGCGCAGCGGCAGCCCCGGTCCCGGTTCGCTTCCTGGGACCGCTCCCCCGCGCATCCCCCGGCCGTGACCAGGGCAATGGCAGGAATCACCTCCGCCCCTCTCAGAGCGGCTGGTGCCCGCTTCTGTCACGGGGGAGTGACCGCCCTGCTCGCGGAGCCGTCCCGGAAGTCCGGGAGTCGCCCTTGCCTTAAAATCTTGGAAAAACTTTTTACAGATGGAACATAGAAAGTGGGGGCTTCTCCCCCTTCCCTTACAATGGTGCGAACCGAGCTTCTCGGCCGTTCCACAAAACTTGCTGGAAGCGAGGATCTCTCCCTCGCCTCCCACTAAGGAGCAGGCTGGACACCCAGCCTCTCCACAGACCTGTAGGAAGCGAGGATTTCTCACTCGCCTCCCACCAAGGAGCAGGCTGGGCAACCAGCCGCTCCACAAACCTGTAGGAAGTGGGAATCTCTCCCCAGCCTCCCACCAAGGAGCAGGCTGGACACCCAGCCGCTCCACAAACCTGTAGGAAGTGGGAATCTCTCCCCAGCCTCCCACCAAGGAGCAGGCTGGACACCCAGTCGCTCCACAAACCTGTAGGAAGTGGGAATCTCTCCCCAGCCTCCCACCAAGGAGCAGGCTGGACACCCAGCCGCTCCACAAACCTGTAGGAAGTGGGAATCTCTCTCCAGCCTCCCACCAAGGAGCAGGCTGGACACCCAGCCGCTCCACAAACCTGTAGGAAGTGGGAATCTCTCCCCAGCCTCCCACCAAGGAGCAGGCTGGACACCCAGCCGCTCCACAAACCTGTAGGAAGCGGGGCCCATCCCCCACTCCTACCAAGAAGCAGACCAGGCCTCCCCCGGCCGCTCCATGCCCAGATGTCTCCAGGCCAGCTTTCAATTCAAAACTCGCATGTGCTAAACATGAAATAAACTTTCGCACTGTGATTTGCTTTTCTCTACCAGTGAACAATCTCAGCCGAGATCACACACCCGCCTCCTCCCCACCAGCCGATCTCTGGGGCAGGTTGGAAAATCGGCAACAGGAAAAACTTGGAGAAATGATTTCAAAAGCAAATTTTCTCACCACCACGCCAGGTTGTCCTGGGATCGCTAACAATTACTGACTTTAAACAGATACACAATACATAAACAATACACACACATACAAACTACACACTACACAACGAAAAGAACCACCTTTTTACTACCTCCTGTGGGATCTTGGAACCATGGTGTCTCGACCTCAGGCCCGTGGCAGGGAATTCTTTAGATTGCTGTCAGAAAGGAATTCCTTGCAGGATGTTTTCGGTCCAGAGGAAGGGTACCAGGTTCTCGTGTCCCTTCTGGGTGTGCCAAATAACTGTTGCCTTTTCCCCCAGCCTGGAAAAGAAACTCGAGATCATTTTAGCAAGGAGGTAATATAAAAGGGGATCTTTATTTTGAAGGTCTTCAGGAGCAGTTATGGAAAGGTGTCCATAAAAGCCCAGCCCCTCCAGGGGTGAGTACATATTTATAGCTTTTAGGAAATTAGCATAATTAAGAGCACCAATAAGGAGAACAAGTGGCGATTCAATTCCCCCTCAGGTCCAGCCCCTTCCCTGGAGCCCCCCTCTCAGCACTGGCTGCACTCTGCTTATGAAAATGTACCTCAGAGTTGTTCTCGGCCTTGGTTCCCAGGAAGAACTGAGATAGGACAGGGCCTTGCAACCCCCTGGGGCTTGGAGCTCTGGAATTTGTTTTGTCTTTCTGCTTAGGGACAGGCTATGGAAAGGTACTGGACAAACTAGCTATTAATATAGTAGGCTACAGAGCCACAAAAATATGGGCAGAGAGTACAGAGAACATATAAAAGAAAAAAGGCAGAACCCAAACGGCATCACTGGGAGCACAGTGCCTTAGGGCCGGGACACAAAAAGTGTCCCTTTTCTCTGAGAAAGAGAACTCTGCCCCCCAGTTTCTTGATGTCAGTTTGGAGGAGGGTTTTGGCCCTGCAAGGGCAGCCAGGGTCCCTTGTGGTGGCAGCTTGGGTCTGTGAGGGATCTTGCTCCATGCGGAATTTGAAGAGGGGCAGTCGACTCCCAGACAGGGGGCCTACGATACAAATGATGGCACTTTTCCACGTGAAAGAAAACTTAGGCCCCCAGATTCATGATATTGGTTGTGTGGGGGGTTTTAGCCTTACAAATGCAACCAGAGTCTGGTTGATGGCAGCTTGCGTCAGCGAATAATCTTGATTCATACGGAATTTCAGGTGGCGTCCAGGAGCAGAGTGCCTTAGGGCCAGGACAGCACAAAGTGTCTTTTTCTGCTGCAGAAAGAGAACTCTGCCCCAGTTTCGGTAGATGTCGTTTTTCTTCGGAGGAGGGTTTTTGGCCCTGCAAGGAGCCAGGGTCTCTGTCGGTGGCGTTGGGTCTGCGAGGAATCTTGACTCGGCAATAAGGAATCATTGAAGACGTGCAGGGGAGCACAGTGCCTTAGGGCTGGGACACAAAAAGTGTCCCTTTTCTCTGAGAAAGAGAACTCTGCCACCAGTTTCTTGATGTCAGTTTGGAGGAGGGTTTTGGACCTGCAAGGGCAGCCAGGGTCCTTGTTGGTGGCAGCTTGGGTCTGCGAGGAATCTTAATCCATGCGGAATTTCAGCATGCGGCTGTCAACTCCCAGATATGTGGCCTTCGATGCAAACAATGGGGCATTTCCATGTGAAAGAAAACTCAGTCCCCCAGATCCATGATGCCAGTTTTTAGGAGGCATTTAGCCCTACAATTGCAGCCAGAGTTATACTGAATGGCAGCTTGGGTCTGGGAGGATTTGATGCGCATGCGGCATTTCAGGTGGCGTCCGTGTTGCCGTTTCCCCCAGCCTGGAAAAGAAACTCGAGATCATTTTAGCACGGAGGTAATATAAAAGGGGATTTTTATTTTGAAGGTCTTCAGGAGCAGTTATGGAAAGGTGTCCATAAAAGCCCAGCCCCTCCAGGGATGAGTACATATTTATAGCTTTTAGGAAATTAGCATAATTAAGAGCACCAATAAGGAGAACAAGTGGCGATTCAATTCCCCCTCAGGTCCAGCCCCTTCCCTGGAGCCCGCCTCTCAGCACTGGCTGCACTCTGCTTATGAAAATGTACCTCAGAGTTGTTCTCGGCCTTGGTTCCCAGGAAGAACTGAGATAGGACAGGGCCTTGCAACCCCCTGGGGCTTGGAGCTCTGGAATTTGTTTTGTCTTTCTGCTTAGGGAAAGGCTATGGAAAGGTACTGGAAAAACTAGCTATTAATATAGTAGGCTACAGAGCCACAAAAAGATGTGCAGAGAGTACAGAGAACATATAAAAGAAAAAAGGCAGAAACCAAACGGCATCATTCCCCCCTTTTTTAGAGACTAACAAGACTCTGTCTTGTCTAGTCTCTACTCTGCATTCAACCATACCTCTGGTTTATACAACTGGCTTTCCCACTAGTTGTTACACAGATGCTAAGTATAACTACAGTTACTATGAACATTTCTTTTATCTAGGTTCAGTTTGGTAACCATGAAGTGAGTGTACTGAAGATATTCAAGGTTCAGTAAGCTCTTTTGAGAGTTACTTGGTGTAGAATTTGAGTTTGCTTTCAAATTTCAACCACATTTCTAAAAAAATTTTTCATTCAGATTTTCATAAGAACTAACACTAGTGTTTGATTTTGTGGCTAGTAGGAAATTAAGAGCTATTTTTGTTTTGTCAACAGCCTTTAATATGATTAACTTCAATTTTGGAATCACAGCTCATGGGCACAGGCCCAATCTTTTATTTGGCAAAAACTTACCAGGCGGAGATTCTCAACTTTACAAGTGTTGGTCTTATGAAGAAGCTTTGGATCCATTTTGGACTAGAGTTTACATGCAATTTTAGGACCAAATTTTGAATCAACGGTTACCATGTACAATAAGAGGTACCAAAGCACAGTTTAAATATATCAATCTCAATTTTGTATCAGGTCTCTGTTTTCTGGCTGTCTATGGAGCTGAACTGTTTGGCTTAACTCTGGAGCAGTGAATTCAAGGCTCTCTGCAGCAGTTTGGATTTGGGTGAGAGGGTAGTCAGGACTTGGAATGATCTTTTACTTAGCTCGTAAGATTACTGTCCCTTCATTCAACATAGACTCAGTCTCTAGGCTTGAATAGTTGCTAGTCTTCTTTCCTTCTAGATGACTTTGCTCAGTTCTAGATCTTTCATTGATATAATCAGTTCAGCTTTTTGTGATGGCACATTTGATGGTAACACTTTTCTCATGGTTTCCTGGTTCGTGGTTGTTACTGCATAACCTGTCTTTTGTTTGCCATCTCGCATGAAGCTGCTCTCATCTGCATACAGCTCCCAGGCTGGCACATCTTTCAGGTCTGCTCTGCTGGAATAGGGCTCTTACATGGTAGGATGCAACAGTCAGACTTAAATACATTATCAGTTAGTGGGTGGGAAGCAGAAATAGCTAGGATTGAGCACACGTTTTCAGAAATAACATTATCCAGTTTCAGTAGCATGGCAGAGGGTCCATGTCTTCTATGTTCACAGAACAAACTTACAGTGGGTGGCATGCAACTGTTGGATGTATCAATTCTTGGCTGCTGGTTGGATGCAGCAATTTTCAGTTGCTGACTGCCCTAGTTCTCCAGTTTCAGGATTTTTTACATAATAGTAAAGAGTCCTTGGTCTTTTTTACTCACAGGGATACAGGAGAAGGTCTTTTTCAAATTTAACTCAGTAAACCATCCTAAGATATTTGTTAACACAGGACTCTGCTTACTTATAGCATGGTTTAAGGGAGCCTAAAAACGGCTTCTTGTTCTTTGGGCTCGGTGTTTCCCTTTTGAGTGCTTACCAGAGCAGACAAAGAGCGCTCGCTGCCCTCGCACGGCCGCGGACGGGCGCGGCATGCGGGCACCCCCGCCCAGGGGCACCCCCGGCTCGCCCGCGCTCGGCCCGTGCTGCTGCTCAGCGGCTCTCGGGTGTCCTTAAAACAAGCTCGTTACTGTGGAAAGTGCGATAGGGCCGTTCCTGCTCTTAGATCTCACACTCCCGGCCCGCTCTGGGCCGGTGCGGGCGGGGCGCAGGAGCAGCGAGTGAGTCGGGCCGTGGCCGCGCAGCGGCGGCCCCGCCTCCGCCAGAGCAGGGCCGAAGCAGCGCAGCGGCAGCCCCGGTCCCGGTTCGCTTCCTGGGACCGCTCCCCCGCGCATCCCCCGGCCGTGTCCAGGGCAATGGCAGGAATCACCTCCGCCCCTCTCAGAGCGGCTGGTGCCCCGCTTCTGTCACGGGGGAGTGACCGCCCTGCTCGCGGAGCCGTCCCGGAAGTCCGGGAGTCGCCCTTGCCTTAAAATCTTGGAAAAACTTTTTACAGATGGAACATAGAAAGTGGGGCTTCTCCCCCTTCCCTTACAATGGTGCGAACCGAGCTTTCTCAGCCGTTCCACAAAACTTGCTGGAAGCGAGGATCTCTCCCTCGCCTCCCACTAAGGAGCAGGCTGGACACCCAGCCTCTCCACAGACCTGTAGGAAGCGAGGATTTCTCACTCGCCTCCCACCAAGGAGCAGGCTGGGCACCCAGCCGCTCAACAAACCTGTAGGAAGTGGGAATCTCTCCCCAGCTTCCCACCAAGGAGCAGGCTGGGCACCCAGCCGCTCCACAAACCTGTAGGAAGTGGGAATCTCTCCCCAGCCTCCACCAAGGAGCAGGCTGGACACCCAGCTGCTCCACAAACCTGTAGGAAGTGGGAATCTCTCCCCAGCCTCCCACCAAGGAGCAGGCTGGACACCCAGCCGCTCCACAAACCTGTAGGAAGCTGGGCCCATCCCCCACCTCCTACCAAGAAGCAGACCAGGCCTCCCCCGGCCGCTCCATGCCCAGATGTCTCCAGGCCAGCTTTCAATTCAAAACTCGCATGTGCTAAACATGAAATAAACTTTTGCACTGTGATTTGCTTTTCTCTACCAGTGAACAATCTAAGCCGAGATCACACACACTGCGCTCCTCCCACCAGCCGATCTCTGGGGCAGGTTGGAAAATCGGCAACAGGAATAAACTTGGAGAAATGATTTCAAAAGCAAATTTTCTCACCACCACGCGCAAGGTTGTCCTGGATCGCTACAATTACTGACTTATAAACAGATACACAATACATAAAACAATACAACACATACAAACTACACCCATAACACAACGAAAAGAACACCTTTATACTACCTGCCTGTGGATCTTGGAAACCATGGTGTCTCGACCTCAGGCCCGTGGCAGGGATTTTCTTTAGATTGGCTGTCAGAAAGGAATTCCTTGCAGGATGTTTTCGGTCAGAGGAAGGGTACGCGGTTCTCGTGTCCCTTCTGGGTGTGCCAATAACTGTTGCCTTTTCCCCGCCAGCCTGGAAAGAAACTCGAGATCATTTTAGCAAGGAGGTAATATAAAAGGGGATCTTTATTTTGAAGGTCTTCAGGAGCAGTTATGGAAAGGTGTCCATAAAAGCCCAGCCCCTCCAGGGGTGAGTACATATTTATAGCTTTTAGAAATTAGCATAATTAAGAGCACCAATAAGGAGAACAAGTGGCGATTCAATTCCCCCTCAGGTCCAGCCCCTTCCCTGGAGCCCCCCTCTCAGCACTGGCTGCACTCTGCTTATGAAAATGTACCTCAGAGTTGTTCTCGGCCTTGGTTCCCAGGAAGAACTGAGATAGGACAGGGCTTTGCAACCCCCTGGGGCTTGGAGCTCTGGAATTTGTTTTGTCTTTCTGCTTAGGGAAAGGCTATGGAAAGGTACTGGAAAAACTAGCTATTAATATAGTAGGCTACAGAGCCACAAAAATATGGGCAGAGAGTACAGAGAACATATAAAAGAAAAAAGGCAGAAACCAACGGCATCACCGGGAGCACAGTGCCTTAGGGCCGGACACAAAAAAGTGTCCCTTTTTCTCTGAGAAAGAGAACTCTGCCCCCAGTTTCTTGATGTCAGTTTGGAGGAGGGTTTTGGCCTGCAAGGGCAGCCCAGGGTCCCTGTTGGTGCGCAGCTTGGGTCTGCGAGGAATCTTAATCCATGCAGAATTTCAGCATGCGGCTGTTCCACTACCAGATATGTGCCCTTCGATGCAAACAATGGCGCATTTTCCATGTGAAAGAAAAACTCAAGTCCCAGATGCATGATGCCAGTTTTTAGGAGGCATTTAGCCCTACAATTGGAGCCAGAGTTCTAGTTGATGGCAGCTTGGGTCTGGGAAGGATCTTGATCCATGCGGCATTTCAGGTTGTGTCCGGGAGCAGAGTGCCTTAGGGCCGGGACACAAAAAGTGTCGCTTTTCTCTGAGAAACAGAACTCTGCCCCCCAGTTTCTTGATGTCAGTTTGGAGGAGGGTTTTGGCCCTGCAAGGGCAGCCAGGGTTCTTGTCGGTGGCTGTTTTGGTCTGTGAGGGATCTTGCTCCATGCGGTATGTGAAGAGGCGGCAGTCGACTCCCAGACAGGGGGCCTACGATACAAATGATGGCACTTTTCCACGTGAAAGAAAACTTAGACCGCCAGATTCATGATGTCGGTTTGGTGGAGGGTTTTAGCCCTACAAATGCAACCAGAGTCCTGGTTGATGGCAGCTTGCGTCAGCGAATAATCTTGATCCATACAGAATTTCAGGTGGCGTCCGGGAGCACAGTGCCTTAGGGCCGGGACACAAAAAGTGTCCCTTTTCCTGAGAAAGAGAACTCTGCCCCCCAGTTTCTTGATGTCAGTTTGGAGGCGGGTTTTGGCCCTGCAAGGGCAGCCAGGGCTCTTTATTGTGGCACCTTGGGTCTGCGAGGAATCTTGATCCAAACTAATTTTCAGGAGGAAGCAGGGAGCACAGTGCCTTAGGGCCGGGACACAAAAAGTGTCCCTTTTCTCTGAGAAAGAGAACTATGCCCCCCAGTTTCTTGATGTCAGTTTGGAGGAGGGTTTTGGCATGGCAAGGGCAGCCAGGGTCATTGTCGGTGGCAGCTTGGGTCTGTGAGGGATCTTGCTCCATGCGGAATTTGATGAGGCGGCAGTAAACTCCCAGACAGGGGGCCTACGATACATATGATGGCACTTTTACACGTGAAAGAAAACTTAGGCCTCCAGATTCATGATGTCGGTTTGGTGGAGGGTTTTAGCCCTACAAATGCAACCAGAGTCCTGGTTGATGGCAGCTTGCGTCTGCAAAAAATCTTGACCAATACGGAAATTCATGAGGCATGTGGGTGCAGAGTGCCTTAGGGCCGGGACACAAAAAGTGTACGTTTTCTCTGAGAAAGAGAACTCTGCCCCCCAGTTTCTTGATGTCAGTTTGGAGGAGGGTTTTGGCCCTTCAAGGGCAGTCAGTTTCCTTTTTGGTAGCAGCTTGGGTCTGCAAGGAATCTTAATCTGTGCGGAATTTCCGCAAGTAGCAGTCAACTCCCAGACATGGGGCCTTCGATACAAACGATGGCGCTTTTCCATGTGATAAAAAACTCAGTCCCCCAGATGCATGATGCCAGTTTTTAGGTGGCATTTAGCCCTACAATTGCAGCCAGAGTTCTAGTTGATGGCAGGTTGTGTGTGGGAAGGATCTTGATCCGTGTGGCATTTCAGTGGCGTTAGGAGCAGAGTGACCTAAGGGCGGCGCGGCCAGGGACAAAAAAAAGGCGTCCCTTGTCTCTGAGAAAGAGAACTCTGCCCCCCAGTTTCTTGATGTCAGTTCTGCGAGGGAGGGTTTTGGCCCTGCAAGGGCAGCCAGCTCCTGATCTGGTCGGCAGCTGGAGTCCTGCGAGGAAATCTGCCATCCATTAAGGAATTGAAGAGGCAAGCAGGATGCACAAGTGGCCTTAGGGCCCGGGACGCAAAAGTGTCCCTTTCCTCTGAGAAAGAGAACTTTGCCCCCCAGTTTCTTGATGTCAGTTTGGAGGAGGGTTTGGCCCTGCAAGGGCAGCCAGGGTCCCTGTCGGTGGCAGCTTGGGTCTGCGAGGAATCTTGATCCATACAGACTATCAGGAGGCAGCAGGGAGCACAGTGCCTTAGGGACAAGAAACAAAAAGTGTCCCTTTTCTCTGAGAAAGAGAACTCTGCCCCCCAGTTTCTTGATGTCAGTTTGGAGGAGGATTTTGGCCGTGCAAGGGCAGCCAGGGTCCTTGTCGGTGGCAGCTTGGGTCTGCGAGGAATCTTGATCCATACGGAATATCAGGAGCAGAGCAGGAGCAAGCTTGCCTTAGCGGCCGGGACACAAAAATGTTCCCTTTCTCTGAGAAAGTAAACTCCGCCCCCCAGTTTCTTGATGTAAGTTGGAGAAAGGAGGTTTTGGCCCTGCAAGGGGCAGCCAGGGTCCTGTCCGGGGTGGCAGCTTGGCGTCTGCGAGGAATCTTGCATCCATACGCGAAATATCAGGAGGAAAACAAGGAGGCACAGTGCCTTAGCTCGGCCGCGGACACAAAAAGTGTCCCTTTTCTCATGCAGAAAGAGGAACTCGCCCCCAGTTGGCTTCGATGTCAGTTGTGGAGGAAGAGATTTGGGCCCTGCAAGCGCAGACCAGGTCCTTGTCAGGTGGCCGCTTGGTCTGCGAGGAATTCTTGATGCCATACGTTAATATCAGGATTGGAAGCAGGGAGGCACCAGTGCCTTAGGCTGGCGACACAAAAAGTGTCCGTTTTTTCTCTGAGAAGACGAACTCTTGCCCAAGTTCTTGATGTCAGTTTGGAGTAGGGTTTTGGCCCTGCAAGGGCAGCCAGGGTTCTTGTCGGTGGCAGCTTGGTTCTGTGAGAGATCTTGCTCCATGCGGTATTTGAAGAGGCGGCAGTCGACTCCCAGACACGGGGCCTACGATACATATGATGGCATTTTTCCACGTGGAAGAAAACTTAGGCTCCCAGATTCATGATGTCGGGTTGGAGGAGGGTTTTGGCCCTGCAAGGGCAGCCAGGGTGCCTGTCGGTGGCAGCTTGGGTCTGCGAGGAATCTTGATCCATACGGAATTTGAAGAGGCAGCAGGGAGCACAGTGCCTTAGGGCCGAGACACAAAATGTGTCCGTTTCCTCTGAGAAAGAGAACTCTGCCCCCCAGTTTCTTGATGTCAGTTTGGAGGAGGGTTTTGGCCCTGCAAGGGCAGCCAGGGTCCTTGTCGGTGGCAGCTTGGGTCTGTGAGGGATCTTACTCCATGCGGAATTTGAAGAGGCGGCAGTCGACTCCCAGACAGGGAGCCTTTGATACATATGATGGCACTTTTCCACGTGAAAGAAAACTTAGGCCCCCAGATTCGTGATGTCGGTTTGGTGGAGGGTTTTAGCCCTACAAATGCAACCAGAGTCCTGGTTGATGGCAGCTTGCGTCAGCGAATAATCTTGATCCATGCGGCATATCAGGTGGTGTCTGGGAGCACAGTGCCTTAGGGCCGGGACACAAAAAGTGTCCCTTTTCTCTGAGAAAGAGAACTCTGCCCCCCACTTTCTTGATGTCAGTTTGGAGGAGGGTTTTGGCCCTGCAAGGGCAGTCAGTGTCGTTTTTGGTGGCAGCTTTGGTCTGCGAGGAATCTTAATCCTGGCAGAATTTCCGCAAGCAGAAGTCAACTCCCAGACATGGGGCCTTCGATACAAACGATGGCGCTTTTCCATGTGAAAAAAAACTCAGTCCCCCAGATCCATGATGCCAGTTTTTAGGAGGCATTTAGCCCTACAATTGCAGCCAGAGTTCTAGTTGATGGCAGCTTGGGTCTGGAAGGATCTTGATCCATGCGGCATTTCAGGTGGCGTCCGGTAGCACAGTACCTTAGGGCCCGGACACAAAAAGTGTCCCTTTTCTCTGAGAAAGAGAACTCTGCCCCCCACTTTCTTGATGTCAGTTTGGAGGAGGGTTTTGGCCCTACAAATGCAACCAGAGTCCTAGTTCATGGGATCTTTCCTCAGCGAGGAATCTTGATCCATACGGAATTTCAGGAGGCAGCAGGAAACACAGTGCCTTAGGGCCGGGACACAAAAAGTGTCCCTTTTCTCTGAGAAAGAGAACTCTGCCCCCCAGTTTCTTGATGTCAGTTTGGAGTAGGGTTTTGGCCCTGCAAGGCAGCCAGGGTTCTTGTCGGTGGCTGTTTGGGTCTGTCAGGGATCTTGCTCCATGCGGTATTTGAAGAGGCGGCAGTCGACTCCCAGACAGGGGGCCTACGATACATATGATGGCATTTTTCCACGTGGAAGAAAGCTTAGGCTCCCAGATTCATGATGTAAGTTTGGAGGAGGGTTTTGGCCCTGCAAGGGCAGCCAGGGTGCCTGTCGGTGGCAGCTTGGGTCTGCGAGGAATCTTGATCCATACGGAATTTAAAGAAGCAGCAGGAAGCACAGTGCCTTAGGGCCGGGACTCAAAAAGTGTCCGTTTCCTCTGAGAAAGAGAACTCTGCCCCCCAGTTTCTTGATGTCCGTTTTGAGGAGGGTTTGGCCCTGCAAGGGCAGCCAGGGTCCCTGTCGGTGGCATCTTGGGTCTGCGAGGAATCTTGATCCATACGGAATATCAGGAGAAGCAGGAGCAGGAGTGCCTTAGGGCCTCTACACAAAAAGTGTCGCTTTTCTATGAGAAAGAGAACTCTGCCCCCCAGTTTCTTGATGTCAGTTTGGAGGAGGGTTTTGGCCCTGCAAGGGCAGCCAGGGTCCTTGTCGGTGGCAGCTTGGGTCTGCGAGGAATCTTGATCCATACGGAATATCAGGAGGAAGCAGGGAGCACAGTGCCTTAGGGCTGGGCCACAAAAAGTGTCCCTTTTCTCTGAGAAAGAGAACTCTGCCCCCCAGTTTCTTGATGTCAGTTTGGAGGAGGGTTTTGGCCCTGCAAGGGCAGCCAGGGTTCTTGTCGGTGGCTGTTTGGGTCTGTGAGAATCTTGAGCCATACGAAATTTGAAGAGGCAGCAGGAGCACCAGTGCTTTAGCCGGACAAAAAAAAATGTCCGTTTCCTCTGAGAAAG
>JAVTVJ010011346.1:0-17606 GCA_034509425.1 Eopsaltria australis | reverse complement strand
CCAATTGGGTGAAAAAGTCAACGTTGGATGGAAAAGTCAAGGTTGGAACTCAACAGGGATGAGTTTTGGGATAAAAACGCTCCAATTGGACGGAAAATCCAACATGGGGTGGAAAAGCTAATATTGGACCTCAATGGGGAAAAATTTTGGGATAAAAACGCCCTCGTTGGACCAAACCCCAACATTTTGGTCAATGGGGATGAATTTTGGGATAAAAACACCCCAATTGGACGGAAAAGTCAATGTCGGGTGAAAAAGTCAATGTTCAACGTCAATGGGTCAAATTTTGGGATAAAAACGCCCTCCTTGGTCCAAAACCCAACATTCTGGTCAATGGGGATGAATTTTTGGGATAAAAATGCTCCAATTGGACGGAAAAGTCAACATTGGGTGGAAAACTCAATATTGGACTTCAATGGGGAAAAATTTTGGGATAAAAATGCCCCCGTTGGACCAAACCCCAAGACTTTGGTAAATGTGGAAGAATTTTGGGATAAAAACGCCCCAGTTGGGTGAAAAAGTCAAGGTTGGAACTCAACAGGGATGAATTTTGCGGAATAAGGCCCAGTTGTGTGGGAAAGCCAATGTTGGGTGGAAAAATCAATGTTAAATGTCAATGGGAAAAATTTCGGGATAAGAACGCCCCCGTTGGACCAAACCCCAAGACTTTGGTCATGGGATGATTTTGGGATAAAAACGCTCGTTTGGGACCAAACCCAAGATTTGGTAATGGGAAGAATTTTGGGTAAAAAATCCTAATTGTATGGGAAAGTAATGTTGGACCTCATGGGGATGGATTTGGAATAAAAATGCCCAGTTGGGTGGAAAAGCCAATGTTGGGTGGAAAAATCAATGTTAAATGTCAATGGGAAAAATTTCGGGATAAGAACGCCCCCGTTGACCAAACCCCAAGACTTTGGTCAATGGGGATGAATTTTGGGATAAAAACGCTCCATTTGGGTGAAAAAGTCAACGTTGGACGGAAAAGTCAAGGTTGGATTTCAACAGGGATGAGTTTTGGGATAAAGGTGCTCCAATTGGACGGAAAATCCAATATATGGTGGAAAAGCCAATATTGGACCTCAATGGGGACAAACTTTGGGATAAAAACGCCCCCGTTGGACCAAACCCCAACATTATGGTCAATGGGGATGAATTTTGGGATAAAAACACCCCAATTGGACGGAAAAGTCAATGTTGGGAGAAAAAGTCAATGTTCAATGTCAATGGGTCAAATTTTGGGATAAAAACGCCCTCGTTGGTCCAAAACCCAACATTTTGGTCAATGGGGATGAAGTTTTGGGAGAAAAATGCTCCAATTGGATGGAAAAGTCAACATTGGGTGGAAAACTCAATATTGGACTTCAATGGGGAAAAATTTTGGGATAAAAATGCCCCCGTTGGACCAAACCCCAAGAGTTTGCTCAATGGGGACAAATTTTGGGATAAAAACGCCCCAGTTGGGTGAAAATGTCAACGCTGGATGGAAAAGTCAAGGTTGGATCTCCAAAGGGATGAGTTTTAAGATAAAAACGCTCCAATTGGACGGAAAAGTCAACGTTGGGTGAAAAAGTCAATATTGGATCTCAATGGGGACAAATTTCGGGATAAAAACGCCCCAGTTGGGTTAAAATCCAACTTTTTGGACAATGGGAATGAATTTTGGGATAAAAATGCCCCAGATTTGTGGAAAAGCCAATGTTGGGTGAAGAAGTCAAGATTCAACATCAATGGGACAATTTTTGGGATAAAACCGCCCCCGTTGGACCAAAACCCACCATTTTGGCAAATGGGGATGAATTTTTGGGATAAAAATGCTCCAATTGGATGGAAAAGTCAACGTTGGGTGGAAAACTCAATCTTGGACCTCAATGGGGACAAATTTCGGGATAAAAATGCCCCCATCCTACCAAAACCCAAATTTTGTTGAATGGGGATGAATTTTGGGATAAAAGCACCCCAATTGGGTGAAAAAGTCAACGTTGGATGGAAAAATCAAGGTTGGAACTCAACAGGGATGAGTTTTGGGATAAAAACACTCCAATTGGACAGAGAAGTCAATGTTGGGTGAAAAAGTCAATGTTGGACCTCAATGGGGAGAAATTTTGGGATAAAAACACCCCCGTTTAACCAAACTGTAAGAGTTTCGTCAATGGGGATGAATTTTTGGGATAAAAACGTCCCAATTGGGTGAAAAAGTCAACGTTGGATGGAAAAGTCAAGGTTGGAACTCGACAGGGATGAGTTTTGGGATAAAAACGCTCCAATTGGACGGAAAGTCAACTTTGGGTGGAAAATCCTATATTGGACTTTCATGGCGACAAATTTTAGGATAAAAACGCCCCAATTGGGTAGAAAAGTCAACGTCGGACATCAACGAGGATGGATTTGGAATAAAAATGCCCAGTTGGGTGGAAAGCCAACGCTGGGCCTCAAGGGGGATGGATTTTTGGATAAAAACACCCAGTTGGGTGGAAAAGTCAAGATTCAACATCAATGGGACAAATTTCGGGATAAAAACGCTCCTTTTGGACCAAACCCCAAGATTTTGGTCAATGGGGAAGAATTTTGGGGTAAAAACTCCCTAATTGTATGGAAACATCAATGTTGGACCTCAATGGGGATGAATTTGGGGTAAAAGGCAGTTGGTGGAAAAGCAATGTTGGCTTGAGAAGTAAGATTCACATCATGGAAAGATTTTTGTGATAAAAAAGCCCCCGTTGGACCAAAACCCAACATTTTGGCGAATGGGGATGAATTTTGGGATAAAAATGCTGCAATTGGATGGAAAAGTCAACGTTGGGTGGAAAACTCAATATTGGACCTCAATTGGGACCAATTTTGGGATAAAAATGCCCCCGTTGGACCAAAACCCAACATTTTGGTGAATGGGGATGAATTTTTGGGATAAAATCGCTCCAATTGGATGGAAAAGTCAACGTTGGGTGGAAAACTCAATATTGGACCTCAATTGGGACCAATTTTGGGATAAAAATGCCCCCGTTGGACCAAAACCCAACATTTTGGTGAATGGGGATGAATTTTGGGATTAAAGCACCCCAATTGGGTGACATAGTCAACGCTGGATGGAAAAGTCAAGCTTGGATCTCAACAGGGATGAGTTTTGGGATAAAAACAATCCAATTTGATGGAAAAGTCAACGTTGGGTGGAAAAGTCAATATTGGACCTCAATGGGGACAAATTTTGGGATAAAAACTCTCCCATACCACCAAAACCCAAGATTTTGGTCAATGGGGGTTAATCTTGGGATAAAAACACCCCAATTGGGTAAAAAAGTCAACGTTGGATGGAAAAGTCAAGGTTGGAACTCAACAGGGATGAGTTTTGGGATAAAAGCGCTCCAATTGGACGGAAAATCCAACATGGGGTGGAAAAGCTAATATTGGACCGCAATGGGGACTAATTTTGGGATAAAAACGCCCTCGTTGGACCAAACCCCAACATTTTGGTCAATGGGGATGGATTTTGGGATAAAAACACCCCAATTGGACGGAAAAGTCAATGTCGGGTGAAAAAGTCAATGTTCAACGTCAATGGGTCAAATTTTGGGATAAAAACGCCCTCCTTGGTCCAAAACCCATCATTCTGGTCAATGGGGATGAATTTTTGGGATAAAAATGCTCCAATTGGACGGAAAAGTCAACATTGGGTGGAAAACTCAATATTGGACTTCAATAGGGAAAAATTTTGGGATAAAAATGCCCCCGTTGGACCAAACCCCAAGACTTTGGTAAATGGGGAAGAATTTTGGGATAAAACGCCCCAGTTGGGTGAAAAAGTCAAGGTTGGAACTCAACAGGGATGAATTTTGCGGAATAAGGCCCAGTTGGGTGGGAAAGCCAATGTTGGGTGGAAAAATCAATGTAAAATGTCAATGGGAAAAATTTCGGGATAAGAACGCCCCCGTTGGACCAAACCCCAAGACTTTGGTCAACGAGGATGAATTTTGGGATAAAAACGCTCCCTTTGGACCAAACCCCAAGATTTTGGTCAATGGGGAAGAATTTTGGGGTAAAAACTCCCTAATTGTATGGGAAAGTCAATGTTGGACCTCAATGGGGGTGAATTTGGGGTAAAAAGGCCCAGTTGGGTGGAAAAGGCAATGTTGGGTGGAAAAGTCAATGTTCAACAACAATGGGACAAATTTTGGGATAAAAACGCCCCCGTTGGACCAAACCCCAAGACTTTGGTCAATGGGGATGAATTTTGGGATAAAAACGCTCCATTTGGGTGAAAAAGTCAACGTTGGACGGAAAAGTCAAGGTTGGATTTCAACAGGGATGAGTTTTGGGATAAAGGTGCTCCAATTGGACGGAAAATCCAATATATGGTGGAAAAGCCAATATTGGACCTCAATGGGGACAAACTTTGGGATAAAAACGCCCCCGTTGGACCAAACCCTAACATTTTGTTCAATGGGGATGAATTTTGGGATTAAAACACCCCAATTGGACGGAAAAGTCAATGTCGGGTGAAAAAGTCAATGTTCAACGTCAATGGGTCAAATTTTGGGATAAAAACGCCCTCGTTGGTCCAAAACCCAACATTCTGGTCAATGGGGATGAATTTTTGGGATAAAAATGCTCCAATTGGATGGAAAAGTCAACATTGGGTGGAAAACTCAATATTGGACTTCAATAGGGAAAAATTTTGGGATAAAAATGCCCCTGTTGGACCAAACCCCAAGAGTTTGCTCAATGGGGACAAATTTTGGGATAAAAACGCCCCAGTTGGGTGAAAATGTCAACGCTGGATGGAAAAGTCAAGGTTGGATTTCAAAAGGGATGAGTTTTGGAAAAAAAACGCTCCAATTGGATGGAAAAGTCAACGTTGGGTGAAAAAGTCAATATTGGATCTCAATGGGGACAAATTTCGGGATAAAAACGCCCCCGTTGGGTTAAAACCCAACATTTTGGTCAATGGGAATGAATTATGGGATAAAAATGCCCCAGTTTTGTGGAAAAGCCAATGTTGGGTGAAGAAGTCAAGATTCAACATCAATGGGACAATTTTTGGGATAAAAACGCCCCCGTTGGACCAAAACCCAACATTTTGGTAAATGGGGATGAATTTTTGGGATAAAAATGCTCCAATTGGATGGAAAAGTCAACGTTGGGTGGAAAACTCAATCTTGGACTTCAATTGGGGACAAATTTTGGGATAAAAATGCCCCCATCCTACCAAAACCCAAATTTTGGTGAATGGGGATGAATTTTTGGATAAAAGCACCCCAATTGGGTGAAAAAGTCAACGTTGGATGGAAAAATCAAGGTTGGAACTCAACAGGGATGAGTTTTGGGATAAAAACGCTCCAATTGGACAAAAAAGTCAATGTTGGGTGAAAAAGTCAATGTTGGACATCAATGGGGAGAAATTTTGGGATAAAAACACCCCCGTTAAACCAAACCGTAAGAGTTTCGTCAATGGGGATGAATTTTTGGGATAAAAACGTCCCAATTGGGTGAAAAAGTCAACGTTGGATGGAAAAGTCAAGGTTGGAACTCGACAGGGATGAGTTTTGGGATAAAAACGCTCCAATTGGACGGAAAAGTCAACTTTGGGTGGAAAGCCAATATTGGACTTCCATGGGGACACATTTTAGGATAAAAACGCCCCAATTGGGTAGAAAAGTCAACGTCGGACATCAACGAGGATGGATTTGGAATAAAAATGCCAAGTTGGGTGGAAAAGACAACGCTGGGCCTCAAAGGGGGGTGGATTTTTGGATAAAAACACCCAGTTGGGTGGAAAAGTCAAGATTCAACATCAATGGGACAAATTTCGGGATAAAAACGCTCCCTTTGGACCAAACCCCAAGATTTTGGTCAATAGGTAAGAATTTTGGGGTTAAAACTCCCTAATTGTATGGAAAAGTCAATGTTGGACCTCAATGGGGATGAATTTGGGGATAAAAATGCTCCAATTGGGTAGAAAAGTCAAAGTTGGGCATCAATGAGGATGGATTGTGATAAAAATGCCCCAATTGGGTGGAAAAGTCATTGTTGGGTGGAAAAGTCAATGTTCAATATCAATGGGACAAATTTTGAGATAAAAACGCCCCCGTTGGACCAAACCCCAAGATTTTGGTCAATGGGGATGAATTTTGGGGTTAAAAACGCTCCATTGGGTGAAAAAGTCAAACGCTGGATGGAAGAAGTTCAAGGTTGGATCAACAGGAAGTTTTGGGATAAAACGCATTCATGGAAAGTCAACGTGGGTGAAAAAGTCAATATTGACTTCAATGGGACAAATGTTCAGATAAAAACGCCCCCGTTGAACAGAACCCATCATTTTGTCAGTGGGGATAATTATGGGATGAAAAATGCCCAATTGTGTGGGAAAAACCCAATGTGGCTGAAAAGTCAAATTCAACATCAATGGGGAAGAATTTTGAAATATAAAAACTCCCCCGTTGGACCAAAACCCAACTTTTTGGACAATGGGAATGAATTTTGGGATAAAAATGCTCCAATTGGATGGAAAAGTCAACGTTGGGTGGAAAACTCAATCTTGGACCTCAATGGGGACAAATTTCGGGATAAAAATGCCCCCATCCTACCAAAACCCAAATTTTGGTGAATGGGGATGAATTTTGGGATAAAAGCACCCCAATTGGGACATAGTCAACGATTGCGATTGGAAAAGTCAAGGTTGGATCTCAACAGGGATGAGTTTTAGGATAAAAACAATCCAATTTGATGGAAAAGTCAACGTTGGGTGGAAAAGTCAATATTGGACCTCAATGGGGACACATTTCAGGATAAAAACTCCCCCATACCACCAAAACCCAAGATTTTGGTCAATGGGGGTTAATCTTGGGATAAAAACACCCCAATTGGGTGAAAAAGTTACGTTGGATGGAAAAGTCAAGGTTGGAACTCAACAGGGATGAGTTTTGGGATAAAAGCGCTCCAATTGGACGGAAAATCCAACATGGGGTGGAAAAGCCAATATTGGACCTCAATGGGGACAAATTTTGGGAAAAAAACGCCCTCGTTGGACCAAACCCCAACATTTTGGTCAATGGGGATGAATTTTGGGATAAAAACACCCCAATTGGACGGAAAAGTCAATGTCGGGTGAAAAAGTCAATGTTCAATGTCAATGGGTCAAATTTTGGGATAAAAACGCCCTCGTTGGTCCAAAACCCAACATTTTGGTCAATGGGGATGAATTTTTGGGACAAAAATGCTCATTTGGACGGAAAAGTCAACATTGGGTGGAAAACTCAATATTGGACTTCAATGGGGAAAAATTTTGGGATAAAAATGCCCCCGTTGGACCAAACCCCAAGACTTTGGTAAATGGGGAAGAATTTTGGGATAAACACGCCCCAGTTGGGTGAAAAAGTCAAGGTTGGAACTCAACAGGATGAATTTTGCGGAATAAGGCCCAGTTGGGTGGGAAAGCCAATGTTGGGTGGAAAAATCAATGTTAAATGTCAATGGGAAAAATTTCGGGATAAGAACGCCCCCGTTGACCAAACCCCAAGACTTTGGTCAATGGGGATGAATTTTGGGATAAAAACGCTCGCTTTGGACCAAACCCCAAGATTTTGGTCAATGGGGAAGAATTTTGGGGTAAAAACTCCCTAATTGTATGGGAAAGTCAATGTTGGACCTCAATGGGGATGAATTTGGGGTAAAAAGGCCTAGTTGGGTGGAAAAGCCAATGTTGGGTTGAAAAGTCAAGGTTCAACATCAATGGGAAAAATTTTGGGATAAAAACACCTCCGTTGGATCAAAACCCACGACTTTGGTCAATGGGGATTAATTTTAGGATAAAAATGCTCCAATTGGGTAGAAAAGTCAACGTTGGGCATCAATGAGGATGGATTTGTGATAAAAATGCCCCAATTGGGCGGAAAAGTCAGTGTTGGGTGGAAAAGTCAATGTTCAACATCAATGGGACAAATTTTTGGATAAAAACGCCCCGTTGGACCAAACCCCAAGACTTTGGTCAATGGGGATGAATTTTGGGATAAAAACGCTCCATTTGGGTGAAAAAGTCAACGCTGGATGGAAAAGTCAGAGTTGGATCTAAACAGGGATGAGTTTTGGGATAAAAACGCTTCAATGGAAAAGTCAACCTTGGGAGAAAAAGTCAATATTGGACTTCAATGGGGACAAATTTCGGGATAAAAACGCCCCCGTTGGACCAAACCCCATCATTTTTGTCAGTGGGGATGAATTTTTGGGATAAAAATGCCCAAATTGTGTGGAAAAGCCAATGTTGGCTGAAGAAGTCAAGATTCAACATCAATGGGGAAGAATTTTGAGATAAAAACGCCCCCGTTGGACCAAAACCCAACATTTTGGTGAATGGGGATGAAATTTGGGGATAAAAATGCTCCATCTGGATGGAAAAGTCAACGTTGGGTGGAAAACTCAATATTGGACCTCAATTGGGACAAATTTTGGGATAAAAATGCCCGCGTTGGGACCAAACCCAACATTTTGGTCAATGGGGATGAATTTTTGGATAAAAAGCTGCAATTGGATGGAAAGTCAACGTTGGGTGGTACTCAATCTTGGACGCTCAATGGGGACAAATTTTTGGGATCAAAAATGCCCCCGTTGGACCAAAACCCAATTTTGGTGAATGGGGAGTGATTTTGGGATTAAAGCACCGCAATTGGGTGCATAGTCAACGTTGGATGGAAAAGTCAAGCTTGGATCATCACAGGGATGAGTTTTGGGAATAGAAGAACATATCGCAAGTTTTGTGGAAAGGTCAACGTTTTGGGTGGGGAAGAAGTCAGAGTATTGGAGCCTCAAGTGGGGACAAATTTTGGGATACGAGACGTCCCGCGATATCCTACCAAAACCCAAGATTTTGGTCAATGGGGGGTAATTTTGGGATGAAAACGCCCCAATTGGGTGAAAAAGTCAACGTTGGATGGAAAAGTCAAGGTTGGAACTCAACAGGGATGAGTTTTGGGATAAAAGCGCTCCATTTGGACGGAAAATTCAACATTGGGTGGAAAAGCCAATATTGGACCTCAATGGGGACAAATTTTGGGATAAAAACGCCCCCGTTGGACCAAACCCCAACATTTTGGTCAATGGGGATAAATTTTGGGATAAAACCACCCCAATTGGACGGAAAAGTCAATGTCGGGTGAAAAAGTCAATGTTCAACGTCAATGGGTCAAATTTTGGGATAAAAACGCCCTCGTTGGTCCAAAACCCAACATTCTGGTCAATGGGGGGATGAATTTTGGAACCAAATGCCTCATTTGAATAGGAAAAGTCAACATTGGGTGGAAAACTCAATATTGAACTAATAGGGGAAAAATTTTGGGATAAAATGCCCCGTTGGACCAAACCCCAAGACTTTGGTAAATGCAAGAGAAGAATTTTGGGATAAGAAAACACCCCAGTTGGTGCAGAAAAGTCAAAGGTTCAGAGCTCAACAGGATGAATTACAGGAATAAGGCCCAGTGGGTGGAAAGCCAATATTGGGTGGAAAATCAAATGTTAAATGTCAATGGGAAAATTTCTAGGATAAGAACGCCCCCGTTGGACCAAACCCCAAGACTTTGGTCAACGAGGATGAATTTTGGGATAAAAACGCTCCCTTTGGACCAAACCCCAAGATTTTGGTCAATGGGGAAGAATTTTGGGGTAAAAACTCCCTAATTGTATGGGAAAGTCAATGTTGGACCTCAATGGGGATGAATTTGGGGTAAAAAGGCCTAGTTGGGTGGAAAAGCCAATGTTGGGTTGAAAAGTCAAGGTTCAACATCAATGGGAAAAATTTTGGGATAAAAACACCTCCGTTGGATCAAAACCCACGACTTTGGTCAATGGGGATTAATTTTAGGATAAAAATGCTCCAATTGGGTAGAAAAGTCAACGTTAGGCATCAATGAGGATGGATTTGTGATAAAAATGCCCCAATTGGGCGGAAAAGTCAGTGTTGGGTGGAAAAGTCATTGTTCAACATCAATGGGACAAATTTTGGGATAAAAACGCCCCCGTTGGACCAAACCCCAAGACTTTGGTCAATGGGGATGAATTTTGGGATAAAAACGCTCCATTTGGGTGAAAAAGTCAACGCTCGATGGAAAAGTCAAGGTTGGATCTAAACAGGGATGAGTTTTGGGATAAAAACGCTTCAATGGAAAAGTCAACCTTGGGAGAAAAAGTCAATATTGGACTTCAATGGGGACAAATTTCGGGATAAAAACGCCCCCGTTGGACCAAACCCCATCATTTTGGTCAGTGGGGATGAATTTTTGGGATAAAAATGCCCAAGTTGTGTGGAAAAGCCAATGTTGGCTGAAGAAGTCAAGATTCAACATCAATAGGGAAGAATTATGAGATAAACACGCCCCCGTTGGACCAAAACTCAACATTTTGGCAAATGGGGATGAATTTTTGGGATAAAAATGCTCCATCTGGATGGAAAAGTCAACGTTGGGTGGAAAACTCAATATTGGACCTCAACTGGGACAAATTTTGGGATAAAAATGCCCCCGTTGGACCAAAACCCAACATTTTGGCAAATGGGGATGAATTGTGGAATAAAAATGCTCCAATTGGATGGAAAAGTCAACGTTGGGTGGAAAACTCAATATTGGACCTCAATGGGGACAAATTTCGGGATAAAAATGCCCCCGTTGGACCAAAACCCAACATTTTGGTGAATGGGGGTGAATTTTGGGATTAAAGCACCCCAATTGGGTGAAAAAGTCAACGTTGGATGGAAAAGTCAAGGTTGGAACTCAACAGGAATGAGTTTTGGGATAAAAACGCTCCAATTGGACGGAAATTTCAACATGGGGTGGAAAAGCCAATATTGGACCTCAATGGGGACAAATTTTTAGGATAAAACTCCCCATACCTGCAAAGAGCCAAGATTTTTGGTCAATGGGGAGGTTAATCTTAGGATAAAAACACACTTGGTGGGTGAAAAGTCAACGTTAGATGGAAAAGTCAGGGATTTGGAACTCAACAGGATGAGTTTTTGGATAAAAGCGCTCCAAATTGAACGGAAAATCAACATGGGGTGGAAAAGCCAATATTGGACCTCAATGGGGACAAATTTTGGGATAAAAACGCCCTCGTTGGACCAAACCCCAACATTTTGGTCAATGGGGATGGATTTTGGGATAAAAACACCCCAATTGGACGGAAAAGTCAATGTCGGGTGAAAAAGTCAATGTTCAACGTCAATGGGTCAAATTTTGGGATAAAAAAGCCCTCGTTGGTCCAAAACCCAACATTCTGGTCAATGGGGATGAATTTTTGGGATAAAAATGCTCCAATTGGACGGAAAAGTCATCATTGGGTGGAAAACTCAATATTGGACTTCAATGGGGAAAAATTTTGGGATAAAAATGCCCCCGTTGGACCAAACCCCAAGACTTTGTACAATGGGGAAGAATTTTGGGATAAAAACGCTCCAGTTGGGTGAAAAAGTCAAGGTTGGAACTCAACAGGATGAATTTTGCGGAATAAGGCCCAGTTGGGTGGGAAAGCCAATGTTGGGTGGAAAAATCTATGTTAAATGTCAATGGGAAAAATTTCGGGATAAGAACGCCCCCGTTGGACCAAACCCCAAGACTTTGGTCAATGGGGATGAATTTTGGGATAAAAACGCTCGCTTTGGAACAAACCCCAAGATTTTGGTCAATGGGGAAGAATTTTGGGGTAAAAACTCCCTAATTGTATGGGAAAGTCAATGTTGGACCTCAATGGGGATGAATTTGGGGTAAAAAGGCCCAGTTGGGTGGAAAAGACAATGTTGGGTGGAAAAGTCAAGGTTCAACATCAATGGAACAAATTTTGGGATAAAAACGCCCCCGTGGGATCAAAACCCACGACTTTGGTCAATGGGGATGAATTTTGGGATAAAAATGCTCCAATTGGGTAGAAAAGTCAACGTTAAGTTTATGAGGATGGATTTGTGATGAAAATACCCCAATTGGGTGGAAAAGTCAATGTTGGAGTGGAAAAGTCAATGTTCAACATCAATGGGACAAATTTTGAGATAAAAACGCCCCCGTTAGATGACCAAGACTTTTGGTCAATGGGGATGAATTTTAGGATAAAAAGCAGCTCCATTTGTTGAAAAAGTCTCATGATTTAGAATGGAAAAGTCAAGGTTGGATTTCAACAGGGATGAGTTTTGGGATAAAAGCGCTCCAATTGGACGGAAAATCCAACATATGGTGAAAAAGCCAATATTGGACCTCAACGGGGACAAATTTTGGGATAAAAACCCCCCCGTTGGACCAAACCCCAACATTATGGTCAATGGGGATGAATTTTGGGATAAAAACACCCCAATTGGACGGAAAAGTCAATGTTGGGAGAAAAAGTCAATGTTCAATGTCAATGGGTCAAATTTTGGGATAAAAACGCCCTCGTTGGTCCAAAACCCAACATTCTGGTCAATGGGGATGAATTTTTGGGATAAAAATGCTCCAAATGGATGGAAAAGCCAACATTGGGTGGAAAACTCAATATTGGACTTCAATAGAGAAAAATTTTGGGATAAAAATGCCCCCGTTGGACCAAACCCAAAGAGTTTGCTCAATGGGGACAAATTTTGGGATAAAAACGCCCCAGTTTGGTGAAAATGTCAACGCTGGATGGAAAAGTCAAGGTTGGATCTCAAAAGGGATGAGTTTTAAGATAAAAACGCTCCAATTGGATGGAAAAGTCAACGTTGGGTGAAAAAGTCAATATTGGATCTCAATGGGGACAAATTTTGGGATAAAAATGCCCCCGTTGGGTTAAAACCCAACATTTTGGTCAATGGGAATGAATTTTGGGATAAAAATGCCCCAGTTTTGTGGAAAAGCCAATGTTGTGTGAAGAAGTCAAGATTCAACATCAATGGGACAATTTTTGGGATAAAAACGCCCCCGTTGGACCAAAACCCAACATTTTGGTAAATGGGGATGAATTTTTGGGATAAAAATGCTCCAATTGGATGGAAAAGTCAACGTTGGGTGGAAAACTCAATCTTGGACCTCAATGGGGACAAATTTCGGGATAAAAATGCCCCCATCCTACCAAAACCCAATTTTTGGTGAATGGGGATGAATTTTGGGATAAAAGCACCCCAATTGGGTGAAAAAGTCAACGTTGGATGGAAAAATCAAGGTTGGAACTCAACAGGGATGAGTTTTGGGATAAAAACGCTCCAATTGGACAAAAAAGTCAATGTTGGGTGAAAAAGTCAATGTTGGACCTCAATTGGGAGAAATTTTGGGATAAAAACACCCCCGTTAAACCAAACCGTAAGAGTTTCGTCAATGGGGATGAATTTTTGGGATAAAAACGTCCCAATTGGGTGAAAAAGTCAACCTTGGATGGAAAAGTCAAGGTTGGAACTCGACAGGGATGAGTTTTGGGATAAAAACGCTCCCATTGGACGGAAAAGTCAACTTTGGGTGGAAAAGCCAATATTGGACTGCCATGGGGACAAATTTTAGGATAAAAACGCCCCAATTGGGTAGAAAAGTCAACGTCGGACATCAACGAGGATGGATTTGGAATAAAAATGCCCAGTTGGGTGGAAAAGCCAACGCTGGGCCTCAAGGGGGATGGATTTTTAGATAAAAACACCCAGTTGGGTGGAAAAGTCAAGATTCAACATCAATGGGACAAATTTTGGGATAAAAATGCCCCCGTTGGACCAAACCCCAAGATTTTGGTCAATGGGGATGAATTTTGGGATAAAAACGCTCCATTTGGGTGAAAAAGTCAACGCTCGATGGAAAAGTCAAGGTTGGATCTAAACAGGGATGAGTTTTGGGATAAAAACGCTTCAATGGAAAAGTCAACGTTGGGAGAAAAAGTCAATATTGGACTTCAATGGGGACAAATTTCGGGATAAAAACGCCCCCGTTGGACCAAACACCATCATTTTTGTCAGTGGGGATGAATTTTTGGGATAAAAATGCTCAAATTGTGTGGAAAAGCCAATGTTGGCTGAAGAAGTCAAGATTCAACATCAATGGGGAAGAATTTTGAGATAAACACGCCCCCGTTGGACCAAAACCCAACATTTTGGCAAATGGGGATGAATTTGGGGATAAAAATGCTCCATCTGGATGGAAAAGTCAACGTTGGGTGGAAAACTCAATATTGGACCTCAATTGGGACCAATTTCGGGATAAAAATGCCCCCGTTGGACCAAAACCCAACATTTTGGCGAATGGGGATGAATTTTGGGATAAAAATGCTCCAATTGGATGGAAAAGTCAACGTTGGGTGGAAAACTCAATATTGGACCTCAATTGGGACCAATTTTGGGATAAAAATGCCCCCGTTGGACCAAAACCCATCATTTTGGTGAATGGGGATGAATTGTGGGATAAAAATGCTCCAATTGGATGGAAAAGTCAACGTTGGGTGGGAAACTCAATCTTGGACCTCAATGGGGACAAATTTTGGGATAAAAATGCCCCCGTTGGACCAAAACCCAACATTTTGGTGAATGGGGATGAATTTTGGGATTAAAGCACCCCAATTGGGTGACAAAGTCAACGCTGGATGGAAAAGTCAAGCTTGGATCTCAACATTGATGAGTTTTGGGATAAAAACAATCCAATTTGATGGAAAAGTCAACGTTGGGTGGAAAAGTCAATATTGGACCTCAATGGGGACAAATTTTGGGATAAAAACTCTCCCATACCACCAAAACCCCAAGACTTTGGTCAATGGGGATGAATTTTGGGATAAAAACGCTCCATTTGGGTGAAAAAGTCAACGTTGGATGGAAAAGTCAAGGTTGGATTTCAACAGGGATGAGTTTTGGGATAAAAGCGCTCCAATTGGACGGAAAATCCAACATATGGTTGAGAAGCCAATATTGGACCTCAATGGGGACAAACTTTGGGATAAAAACGCCCCCGTATGACCAAACCCCAACATTATGGTCAATGGGGATGAATTTTGGGATAAAAACACCCCAATTGGACGGAAAAGTCAATGTTGGGAGAAAAAGTCAATGTTCAATGTCAATGAGTCAAATTTTGGGATAAAAACGCCCTCGTTGGTCAAAAACCCAACATTTTGGTCAATGGGGATGAATTTTTGGGATAAAAATGCTCCAATTGGATGGAAAAGTCAACATTGGGTGGAAAACTCAATATTGGACTTCAATAGGGAAAAATTTTGGGATAAAAATGCCCCCGTTGGACCAAACCCCAAGAGTTTGCTCAATGGGGATGAATTTTGGGATAAAAACGCCCCAGTTGGGTGAAAATGTCAACGCTGGATGGAAAAGTCAAGGTTGGATCTCAAAAGGGATGAGTTTTAAGATAAAAACGCTCCAATTGGACGGAAAAGTCAACGCTGGATGGAAAAGTCAAGGTTGGATCTCAAAAGGGATGAGTTTTAAGATAAAAACGCTCCAATTGGACGGAAAAGTAAACGTTGGGTGAAAAAGTCAATATTGGATCTCAATGGGGACAAATTTCGGGATAAAAACGCCCCAGTTGGGTTAAAATCCAACTTTTTGGACAATGGGAATGAATTTTGGGATAAAAATGCCCCAGTTGTGTGGAAAAGCCAATGTTGGGTGAAGAAGTCAAGATTCAACATCAATGGGACAATTTTTGGGATAAAAACGCCCCCGTTGGACCAAAACCCAACATTTTGGCAAATGGGGATGAATTTTTGAGATAAAAATGCTCCAATTGGATGGAAAAGTCAACGTTGGGTGGAAAACTCAATCTTGGACCTCAATGGGGACAAATTTCGGGATAAAAATGCCCCCATCCTACCAAAACCCAAATTTTGGTGAATGGGGATGAATTTTGGGATAAAAGCACCCCAATTGGGTGAAAAAGTCAACGTTGGATTGAAAAATCAAGGTTGGAACTCAACAGGGATGAGTTTTGGGATAAAAACGCTCCAATTGGACAAAAAAGTCAATGTTGGGTGAAAAAGTCAATGTTGGACCTCAATGGGGAGAAATTTTCGGATAAAAACACCCCCGTTAAACCAAACCGTAAGAGTTTCGTCAATGGGGATGAATTTTTGGGATAAAAACGTCCCAATTGGGTGAAAAAGTCAACGTTGGATGGAAAAGTCAAGGTTGGAACTCGACAGGGATGAGTTTTAAGATAAAAATGCCCCAATTGGACGGAAAAGTCAACTTTGGGTGGAAAAGCCAATATTGGACTTCCATGGGGACAAATTTTAGGATAAAAACGCCCCAATTGGATAGAAGAGTCAACGTCAGACATCAACGAGGATGGATTTGGAATAAAAATGCCCAGTTGGGTGGAAAAGCCAACGCTGGGCCTCAAGGGGGATGGATTTTTGGATAAAAACACCCATTTGGGTGGAAAAGTCAAGATTCAACATCAATGGGACAAATTTCGGGATAAAAACGCTCCCTTTGGACCAAACCCCAAGATTTTGGTCAATAGGTAAGAATTTTGGGGTTAAAACTCCCTAATTGTATGGAAAAGTCAATGTTGGACCTCAATGGGGATGAATTTGGGGATAAAAATGCTCCAATTGGGTAGAAAAGTCAAAGTTGGGCATCAATGAGGATGGATTTGTGATAAAAATGCCCCAATTGGGTGGAAAAGTCAGTGTTGGGTGGAAAAGTCAATGTGCAATATCAATGGGACAAATTTTGAGATAAAAATGCCCCCGTTGGACCAAACCCCAAGATTTTGGTCAATGGGGATGAATTTTGGGGTAAAAACGCTCCATTTGGGTGAAAAAGTCAACGCTGGATGGAAAAGTCAAGGTTGGATCTAAACAGGGATGAGTTTTGGGATAAAAACGCTTCAATGGAAAAGTCAACGTTGGGTGAAAAAGTCAATATTGGACTTCAATGGGGACAAATTTCGGGATAAAAACGCCCCCGTTGGACCAAACCCCATCATTTTTGTCAGTGGGAATGAATTTTTGGGATAAAAATGCCCAAATTGTGTGGAAAAGCCAATGTTGGCTGAAGAAGTCAAGATTCAACATCAATGGGGAAGAATTTTGAGATAAAAACGCCCCCGTTGGACCAAAACCCAACATTTTGGTCAATGGGGATGAATTTTGAGATAAAAATGCTCCATCTGGATGGAAAAGTCAACGTTGGGTGGAAAACTCAATATTGGACCTCAATTGGGACAAATTTTGGGATAAAAATGCCCCCGTTGGACCAAAACCCAACATTTTGGCGAATGGGGATGAATTTTGGGATAAAAATGCTGCAATTGGATGGAAAAGTCAACGTTGGGTGGAAAACTCAATATTGGACCTCAATTGGGACCAATTTTGGGATAAAAATGCCCCCGTTGGACCAAAACCCAACATTTTGGTGAATGGCGATGAATTTTGGGATTAAAGCACCCCAATTGGGTGACATAGTCAACGTTGGATGGAAAAGTCAAGGTTGGATCTCAACAGGGATGAGTTTTGGAATAAAAACAATCCAATTTGATGGAAAAGTCAACGTTGGGTGGAAAAGTCAATATTGGACCTCAATGGGGACAAATTTTGGGATAAAAACTCCCCCATACCACTAAAACCTAAGATTTTGGTCAATGGGGGTTAATCTTGGGATAAAAACACCCAAATTGGGTGAAAAAAGTCAACGTTGGATGGAA
>JAVTVJ010011345.1:0-10207 GCA_034509425.1 Eopsaltria australis | reverse complement strand
TAAAAAGGCCCAGTTGGGTGGAAAAGCCAATGTTGGGTGGAAAAGTCAAGGTTCAACATCAATGGGGACAAATTTTGAGATAAAAACGCCCCCGTTGGACCAAACCCCAAGATTTTGGTCAATGGGGATGAATTCTGGGATAAAAACGCTCCAATTGATGGAAAAGTCAACGTTGGGTGGAAAACTCAATATTGGACCTCAATGGGGACAAATTTTAGGATAAAAACGCCCCCATCCTACCAAAACCCAATATTTTGGTCAATGGGGGTGAATTTTGGGATGAAAACGCCCCAATTGGGTGAAAAAGTCAACGTTGGATGGAAAAGTCAAGGTTGGAACTCAACAGGGATGAGTTTTGGGATAAAAGCGCTTCCAATTGGACGGAAAATTCCAACACTTGGGTGGAAAAGTCAATATTGGACCTCAATGGGGACAAATTTTGGGATAAAAACTCCCCCATACCACCAAAACCTAAGATTTTGGTCAATGGGGGTTAATCTTGGGATAAAAACACCCCAATTGGGTGAAAAAAGTCAACGTTGGATGGAAAAGTCAAGGTTGGAACTCAACAGGGATGAGTTTTGGGATAAAAACGCTCCAATTGGATGGAAAAGTCAACGTTGGATGGAAAAGTCAAGGTTGGAACTAAACAGGGATGAGTTTTGGGATAAAAGCGCTCCAATTGTACGGAAAATTCAACATGGGGTGGAAAAGACAATATTGGACCTCAATGGGGACAAATTTTGGGATAAAAACGCCCTCGTTGGTCCAAAACCCAACATTCTGGTCAATGGGGATGAATTTTGGGATAAAAATGCTCCAATTGGACGGAAAAGTCAACATTGGGTGGAAAACTCAATATTGGACTTCAATGGGGAAAAATTTTGGGATAAAAATGCCCCCGTTGGACCAAACCCCAAGACTTTGGTAAATGGGGAAGAATTTTTGGATAAAAACGCCCCAGTTGGGTGAAAAAGTCAAGGTTGGAACTCAACAGGGATGAATTTTGCGGAATAAGGCCCAGTTGGGTGGGAAAGCCAATGTTGGGTGGAAAAATCAATGTTAAATGTCAATGGGAAAAATTTCGGGATAAGAACGCCCCCGTTGGACCAAACCCAAAGACTTTGGTCAACGAGGATGAATTTTGGGATAAAAACGCTCCCTTTGGACCAAACCCCAAGATTTTGGTCAATGGGGAAGAATTTTGGGGTAAAAACTCCCTAAATGTATGGAAAAGTCAATGTTGGACCTCAATGGGGATGAATTTGGGGTAAAAAGGCCCAGTTGGGTGGAAAAGCCAATGTTGGGTGGAAAAGTCAACGTTCAACATCAATGGGACAAATTTTGGGATAAAAACGCCCCCGTTGGATCAAAACCCACGACTTTGGTCAATGGGGATGAATTTTGGGATAAAAATGCTCCAATTCGGTAGAAAAGTCAAAGTTGGGCATCAATGAGGATGGATTTGTGACAAAAATGCCCCAATTGGGTGGAAAAGTCAGTGTTGGGTGGAAAAGTCAATGTTCAACAACAATGGGAAAAATTTTGGGATAAAAACGCCCCCGTTGGACCAAACCCCAAGACTTTGGTCAATGGGGATGAATTTTGGGATAAAAACGCTCCATTTGGGTGAAAAAGTCAACGCTCGATGGAAAAGTCAAGGTTGGATCTAAACAGGCATGAGTTTTGGGATAAAAACGCTTCAATGGAAAAGTCAACGTTGGGTGAAAAAGTCAATATTGGACTTCAATGGGGACAAATTTCGGGATAAAAAACCCCTGATGACCAAACCGAAGAGTTTGGTCAGATGGGGATGAATTTGGGAAAAAAACTCCCAATGGGTGAAAAAGTCAAGCGTTGGATGGAAAAGTCAGGTTCTTGGAACTCGACAGAGAATGAGTTTTGGGATAAAAACGTCCAAATTGGACGGAAAAAGTCCAACTTGGTGCGAAAAGCCAATATTGGACTTCCATGCGGGACAAATTTTAGGATTAAAAACGCCCCAATTGCGGTAGAAAAGTCAACGTCGGACATCACGAGATGGATTTGGAATAAAAAATGCCAAGTTGGGTGGAAAGCCAACGCTGGGCCTCAGGGATGGATTTTGGATAAAAACACCCAGATTGGGTGAAAAGTCAAGATTCAACAACAATGGACAAAATTCCCAAGCATTTTGTTCAAATGGGAAAAATTTTGGGGTAAAAACTCCCTAATTGTATGGAAAAGTCAATGTTGGACCTCAATGGGGATGAATTTGGGTTAAAACGGCCCAGTTGGGTGGAAAAGCCAATGTTGGGTGGAAAAGTCAAGGTTCAACATCAATGGGACAAATTTTGGGAGAAAAACGCCCCCGTTGGATCAAAACCCACGACTTTGGCCAATGGGGATGAATTTGGGGATAAAAATGCTCCAATTGGGCAGAAAAGTCAACTTCGGGCATCAATGAGGATGGATTTGTGATAAAAATGCCCCAATTGGGTGGAAAAGTCAGTGTCGGGTGGAAAAGTCAATATTGGACCTCAATGGGGACAAATTTTGAGATAAAAACACCCCAATTGGACGGAAAAGGCAACGTTGGATGGAAAAGTCAAGGTTGGAACTCAACAGGGATGAATTTTGGGATTAAAACACCCCAATTGGACGGAAAAGTCAATGTCGGGTGAAAAAGTCAATGTTCAACGTCAATGGGTCAAATTTTGGGATAAAAACGCCCTCGTTGGTCCAAAACCCAACATTCTGGTCAATGGGGATGAATTTTTGGGTTAAAAATGCTCCAATTGGACGGAAGTCAAACCATTTGTGTGGGAAAACTCAATATTGGACTTCAATGGGGAAAAAATTTGGCATAAAATGCCCCCGTTGACCCAAACCCCAAGACTTGGTCATGGGGGGAAGAATTTTGGGGTAAAAAAATGCTCCAATGGGTAGAAAAGTCAATTTGGAAATCAAACAAGTATGAATTTTGGTAAAAGCCCAGATTGGTGGAAAGCAATGTGGGTGCGAAAAGCAATGTTTTCAATGTCCAATGGAAAAATTTCGGGATAAAAACTCCCCCCGTTGGACCAAAACCCACGTCTTTGGTCAATGGGGATGAATTTTTGAGATAAAAATGCCCCAGTTGTACGAAAAAGTCAACGTTGGATGGAAAGTCAAGGTTGGAACTCGACAGGGATGAGTTTTGGGATAAAAACGCTCCAATTGGACGGAAAAGTCAACTTTGGGTGGAAAAGCCAATATTGGACTTCCATGGGGACAAATTTTAGGATAAAAACGCCCAAATTGGATAGAAAAGTCAACGTCGGACATCAACGAGGATGGATTTGGAATAAAAATGCCCAGTTGGGTGGAAAAGCCAACGCTGGGCCTCAAGGGGGATGGATTTTTGGATAAAAACACCCAGTTGGGTGGAAAAGTCAAGATTCAACATCAATGGGACAAATTTCGGGATAAAAACGCTCCCTTTAGACCAAACCCCAAGATTTTGGTCAATGGGGAAGAATTTTGGGGTAAAAAATGCCTAATTGTATGGAAAAGTCAATGTTGGACCTCAATGGGGATGAATTTGGGGTAAAAAGGCCCAGTTGGGTGGAAAAGCCAATGTTGGGTGGAAAAGTCAAGGTTCAACATCAATGGGACAAATTTTGGGATAAAAACGCCCCCGTGGACCAAACCCCAAGATTTTGGTCAGATGTGGATGAATTTTAGATCGAAAAACGCTCCATTGGGTGAAAAAGTCAACGTTGGAATGGAAAACAAGGGTGGAATCGACAGGATGAGTTGGGATTATAAACGCTTTCCAATTGGAGACGGAAAAGTCAACTTTGGTGGAAAAGCCCAATGTTGACTTCCATGGGACAAATTTTAGGATAAATAACACCCCAATGGGGTAGAAAAGTCAACGCTCGACATCAACGAGGATGGATTTGGATCAAAAACCAACACTTTGCGGTTAATGGGGCATGAATTTTGGGATAAAAATGCTCCAATTGGTAGAAAAGACAACGTTAAGTTTATGAGGCGAATGGTATTGTGATAAAAGCCCTAATGGGTGCGAAAAGCAGTGGTTGGTGGAAAACTCAATATTGGACCTCAATGGGGACAAATTTTAAGATAAAAAGGCCCCCATCCTACCAAAACCCAAGATTTTGGTCAATGCGGGTGAATTTTGGGATAAAAACGCCCCAATTGGACGGAAAAGTCACGTTGGATGGAAAAGTCAAGGTTGGAACTCAACAGGGATGAGTTTTGGGATAAAAGCGCTCCAATTGGACGGAAAATTCAACATTGGGTGGAAAAGCCAATATTGGACCCCAATGGGGACAAATTTCGGGATAAAAACGCCCCCGTTGGACCAAACACCAAGATTTTGGTCAATGGGGATGAATTTTGAGATAAAAACGCTCCATTTGGGTGAAAAAGTCAACGTTGGATGGAAAAGTCAAGGTTGGATCTCAACAGGGATGAGTTTTGGGATAAAAACGCTCCAATTGGAATGAAAAGTCAACGTGGTGGACACTCAATTGGACCTCAATGGGGAACATTTTAGGATAAAAACGCCCCCGTAGGACCAAACCCCAAGAATTTGGTCAATGGGGATGAATTTTGGGATAAAAACGCTCCATTTGGGTGAAAAAGTAAACGTTGGATGTAAAAGTCAAAGTTGGAACTCAACAGGGATGAGTTTTGCGATAAAAGCGCTCCAATTGGACGGAAAATTCAACATTGGGTGGAAAAGCCAATATTGGACCGCAATGGGGACAAATTTCAGGATAAAAACGCCCCCGTTGGACCAAACCCTAACATTTTGGTCAATGGGGATGAATTTTGGGATAAAACCACCCCAATTGGACGGAAAAGTCAATGTTGGAAGAAAAAGTCAATGTTCAACGTCAATGGGTCAAATTTTGGGATAAAAACGCCCTCGTTGGTCCAAAACCCAACATTCTGGTCAATGGGGATGAATTTTTGGGATAAAAATGCTCCAATTGGACGGAAAAGTCAACATTGGGTGGAAAACTCAATATTGGACGTCAATGGGGAAAAATTTTGAGATAAAAATGCCCCCGTTGGACCAAAACCCAACATTCTGGTCAATGGGGATGAATTATTGGGACAAAAATGCTCCAATTGGACGGAAAAGTCAACATTGGCGTGGAAACTCAAGTATTGGACTTCAATAGCGAAAAATTTTGGGATAAAATGCCCCCGTTGACCAAACCCCAAGACTTTGGTAAATGGGGAAGAATTTTGGGATAAAAACGCCCAAGTTGGGTGAAAAGTCAAGGTTGGAACTCAACAGGGATGAATTTTGCAGAATAAGGCCCAGTTGGGTGGGAAAGCCAATGTTGGGTGGAAAAATCAATGTTAAATGTCAATGGGAAAAATTTCGGGATAAGAACGCCCCCGTTGGACCAAACCCAAGACTTTGGTCAACGAGGATGAATTTTGGGATAAAAATGCTCCCTTTGGACCAAACCCCAAGATTTTGGTCAATGGGGAAGAATTTTGGGGTAAAAACTCCCTAATTGTATGGAAAAGTCAATGTTGGACCTCAATGGGGATGAATTTGGGGTAAAAAGGCCCAGTTGGGTGGAAAAGCCAATGTTGCGTGGAAAAGTCAAGGTTCAACATCAATGGGACAAATTTTGGGATAAAAACGCCCCTTTTGGATCAAAACCCACGACTTTGGCCAATGGGGATGAATTTTAGGATAAAAATGCTCCAATTGGGTAGAAAGGTCAACGTTGGGCATCAATGAGGATGGATTTGTGATAAAAATGCCCCAATTGGGTGGAAAAGTCAATGTTCAACAACAATGGGACAAATTTTGGGATAAAAACGCCCCCGTTGGACTAAACCCCAAGACTTTGGTCAATGGGGATGAATTTTGGGATAAAAACGCTCCATTTGGGTGAAAAAGTCAACGCTCGATGGAAAAGTCAAGGTTGGATTTCAACAGGGATGAGTTTTGGGATAAAAGCGCTCCAATTGGACGGAAAATCCAACATATGGTGGAGAAGCCAATATTGGACCTCAATGGGGACAAACTTTGGGATAAAAACGCCCCCGTATGACCAAACCCCAACATTATGGTCAATGGGGATGAATTTTGGGATAAAAACACCCCAATTGGACGGAAAAGTCAATGTCGGGAGAAAAAGTCAATGTTCAATGTCAATGAGTCAAATTTTGGGATAAAAACGCCCTCGTTGGTCCAAAACCCAACATTTTGGTCAATGGGGATGAATTTTTGGGATAAAAATGCTCCAATTGGATGGAAAAGTCAACATTGGGTGGAAAACTCAATATTGGACTTCAATAGGGAAAAATTTTGGGATAAAAATGCCCCCGTTGGACCAAACCCCAAGAGTTTGGTCAATGGGGACAAATTTTGGGATAAAACCGCCCCAGTTGGGTGAAAATGTCAACGCTGGATGGAAAAGTCAAGGTTGGATCTCAAAAGGGATGAGTTTTAAGATAAAAACGCTCCAATTGGATGGAAAAGTCAACGTTGGGTGAAAAAGTCAATATTGGATCTCAATGGGGACAAATTTCGGGATAAAAATGCCCCCGTTGGGTTAAAACCCAACATTTTGGTCAATGGGAATGAATTTTGGGATAAAAATGCCCCAGTTTTGTGGAAAAGCCAATATTGGGTGAAGAAGTCAAGATTCAACATCAATGGGACAATTTTTGGGATAAAAACGCCCCCGTTGGACCAAAACCCAACATTTTGGCAAATGGGGATGAATTTTTGGGATAAAAATGCTCCAATTGGATGGAAAAGTCAACGTTGGGTGGAAAACTCAATATTGGACCTCAATGGGGACAAATTTCGGGATAAAAATGCCCCCGTTGGACCAAAACCCAAATTTTGGTGAATGGGCATGAATTTTGGGATAAAAGCACCCCAATTGGGTGAAAAAGTCAACGTTGGATGGAAAAATCAAGGTTGGAACTCAACAGGGATGAGTTTTGGGATAAAAACGCTCCAATTGGACAAAAAAGTCAATGTTGGGTGAAAAAGTCAATGTTGGACCTCAATGGGGAGAAATTTTGGGATAAAAACACCCCCGTTAAACCAAACCGTAGGAGTTTTGTCAATGGGGATGAATTTTTGGGATAAAAACGTCCCAATTGGGTGAAAAAGTCAACGTTGGAGGGAAAAGTCAAGGTTGGAACTCGACAGGGATGAAGTTTTGGCATAATAACGCCCCATGGGTAGAAAAGTCAGCGTCGGACATCAACGAGGATTTGGATTGGAATAAAAATGCCCAGTTGGGTGGAGCAGCCAACGCTGGGCCTCGAAGGGGATGGAGTTTTTGGCATAAAAAACACCCAGTTGGTGAAAGTCAAGATTCAACCATCAATGCGGAAAAATTTCTTCGGCTAAGAACGCCCCCGTTGGAACAAACCCAAGATTTTGGTCAATGGGAAGAATTTTGGGGTAAAAACTGCCTAATTGTATGGAAAAGTCAATGTTGAACCTCAATGGGGATGAATTTGGGGTAAAAAGGCCCAGTTGGGTGGAAAAGCCAATGTTGGGTGGAAAAGTCAAGGTTCAACATCAATGGGACAAATTTTGTGACAAAAACGCCCCCACTGGATCAAAACCCATGACTTTGGTCAATGGGGAAGAATTTTGGGATAAAAACATGCTCCCAATTTGGTAGTAGAAAAGTCAACGTTGGGCATCAATGAGGATGCGATTTGTGAATAAAAAATTGCCCCCAATTTGCGGTGCGAAAAGTCAGGTGTTTGGGTGAAAAGTCAATGTTCAATATAATGGACCCAAATTTTGCAGATAAAAACGCCCCCGTTGGACCAAACCCCAAGATTTTGGTCAAATGGGATGAATTTTTAGCGATAAAAACGCCTCCATTTGGCGGTGAAAAAGTCAACGCTCGATGGAAAAGTCAAGGTTTGATCTAAACAGGGATGAGTTTTGGGATAAAAACGCTTCAATGGAAAAGTCAACGTTGGGTGAAAAAGCCAATATTGGACCTCAATGGGGACAAATTTCGGGATAAAAACGCCCCCGTTGGACCAAACCCCATCATTTTGGTCAGTGGGGATGAATTTTTGGGATAAAAATGCCCAAGTTGTGTGGAAAAGCCAATGGTGGCAGAAGAAGTCAAGATTCAACATCAATGGGGAAGAATTTTGAGATAAAAACGCCCCCGTTGGACCAAAACCCAACATTTTGGCAAATGGGGATGAATTTGGGGATAAAAATGCTCCATCTGGATGGAAAAGTCAACGTTGGGTGGAAAACTCAATATTGGACCTCAATTGGGACCAATTTCGGGATAAAAATGCCCCCGTTGGACCAAAACCCAACATTTTGGCGAATGGGGATGAATTTTGGGATAAAAATGCTCCAATTGGATGGAAAAGTCAACGTTGGGTGGAAAACTCAATATTGGACCTCAATTGGGACCAATTTTGGGATAAAAATGCCCCCGTTGGACCAAAACCCATCATTTTGGTGAATGGGGATGAATTGTGGGATAAAAATGCTCCAATTGGATGGAAAAGTCAACGTTGGGTGGGAAACTCAATCTTGGACCTCAATGGGGACAAATTTTGGGATAAAAATGCCCCCGTTGGACCAAAACCCAACATTTTGGTGAATGGGGATGAATTTTGGGATTAAAGCACCCCAATTGGGTGACATAGTCAACGCTGGATGGAAAAGTCAAGCTTGGATCTCAACAGGGATGAGTTTCGGGATAAAAACAATCCAATTTGATGGAAAAGTCAACGTTGGGTGGAAAAGTCAATATTGGACCTCAATGGAGACAAATTTTGGGATAAAAACTCCCCCATACCGCCAAAACCCAAGATTTTGGTCAATGGGGGTTAATCTTGGGATAAAAACACCCCAATTGGGTGAAAAAGTCAACGTTGGATGGAAAAGTCAAGGTTGGAACTCAACAGGGATGAGTTTTGGGATAAAAGCGCTCCAATTTGATGGAAAATCCAACATGGGGTGGAAAAGCTAATATTGGACCTCAATGGGGACAAATTTTGGGATAAAAACGCCCTCGTTGGACCAAACCCCAACATTTTGGTCAATGGGGATGAATTTTGGGATAAAAACACCCCAATTGGACGGAAAAGTCAATGTTGGGAGAAAAAGTCAATGTTCAACGTCAATGCGTCAAATTTTGGGATAAAAACGCCTTCGTTGGTCCAAAACCGAACATTCTGGTCAATGGGGATGAATTTTTGGGATAAAAATGCTCCAATTGGACGGAAAAGTCATCATTGGGTGGAAAACTCAATATTGGACTTCAATGCGGAAAAATTTTGGGATAAAAATGCCCCGTTGGACCAAAACCCAACATTCTGGTCAATGGGGACAAATTCTTGGGACAAAAATGCTCCAATTGGACGGAAAAGTCAACATTGGGTGGAAAACTCAATATTGGACTTCAATAGGGAAAAATTTTGGGATAAAAATGCCCCCGTTGGACCAAACTCCAAGACTTTGGTAAATGGGGAAGAATTTTGGGATAAAAACGCTCCAGTTGGGTGAAAAAGTCAAGGTTGGAACTCAACAGGGATGAATTTTGCGGAATAAGGCCCAGTTGCGTGGGAAAGCCAATGTTGGGTGGAAAAATCAATGTTAAATGTCAATGGGAAAAATTTCGGGATAAGAACGCCCCCGTTGGACCAAACCCCAAGACTTTGGTCAACGAGGATGAATTTTAGGATAAAAACGCTCCCTTTGGACCAAACCCCAAGATTTTGGTCAATGGGGAAGAATTTTGGGGTAAAAACTCCCTAATTGTATGGAAAAGTCAATGTTGGACCTCAATGCGGATGAATTTGGGGTAAAAAGGCCCAGTTGGGTGGAAAAGCCAATGTTGGGTGGAAAAGTCAAGGTTCAACATCAATGGGACAAATTTTGGGATAAAAACGCCCCTTTTGGATCAAAACCCACGACTATGGCCAATGGGGATGAATTTTAGGATAAAAATGCTCCAATGGGTAGAAAAGTCAACGTCGAGCTTCAATGAGGATGCATTTGTGATAAAAATGCCCCAATTGGGTGGAAAAGTCAGTGTTGGGTGGAAAATTCAATGTTCAACATCAATGGGACAAATTTTGAGAAAAAAACGCCCCCGTTGGACCAAACCCCAAGATTTTGGTCTATTGGGATGAATTTTTGGGATAAAAACGTCCCAATTGGGTGAAAAAG
>JAVTVJ010011344.1:0-11807 GCA_034509425.1 Eopsaltria australis | reverse complement strand
AGGGCCCTTGGACACCCTGTCCCAGTCCATGACACGGTGACCATGCTGCCCCGTGTCACAAAGGGCCCTTGGACACCCTGTCCCATTCCATGACACGGTGACCATGCTGCCCCGTGTCACAAAGGGCCCTTGCGCACTCTGCCACCTGTCCCATTCCATGACATGGTGACCATGCTGCCCCGTGTCACAAAGGGCCCTTGCACACTCTGCCACCTGTCCCATTCCATGACATGGTGACCATGCTGCCCCGTGTCACAAAGGGCCCTTGCACACTCTGCCACCTGTCCTGTTCCATGACATGGTGACCATGCTGCACCGTGTCACAAAGGGCCAGCCCTGCTGCCTGTCTCCTACCCCAGAGACCTGTGCTCCCAGGGGGCTTCTCTGCCTGAGGGCAGCCAAAGCCCACATGCATTGGGGGCTGTGCTCCTTCCTACAGGGACTCTTGGCAGGAGCACCTGGAGCACCTGCTGGCAACGCTTGGTATCTGTCCAATGATGTTGCCCTTTCCTGGAATGAATTTTTGTCATGGAAGGGATTGGGAGTAGCACAAAAACACCATCAGCTGCTGAGTTTCACAGCACAATTAGATTGTACAGAGACACTGTCATATTATCTTGTGCTTTTCTGACTGTCTTCCCTGCATTCTGGAAAAGAAAGAACCTGCCCAGCCTCTGATATTCAGTGCTGCATTTGCTGCGTGTCTGGCTGGGGCCGCTCATGTCCAAACACAACTGCATCCCTGCTGAGCCCGGCAATGGACAGCCACAAACAGGGAGGTTCCCAGTGAACATCAAGGCAGACACCTGGGGAAGTGCAGAGGATAGGGGTAACTCTGTGAGGAGAAGCTGCTCTGGCTCTGTGATTATGGTGCCAGCACCCTGAAGGAGTGGCCAGGAAAGCGCTGGAAGCAGACAGGTGCAGGTTTGGGCAGCACAATATAAAAAGGAGTTTCAGCCATTAGCATCCAAAGGAGGGCTGCAAGGGGAAGGATGTGGAGGGGAAGCCCAAGGTGCAGCCGAGGTCACTGAGTCTGTTCAGCCTGGAGAAGAGGAGACTAAAGGGAGTCAGTGTGGTCTTCGACATCCTCCTGAAGGGAATCAGAGGGGCAGGTACACATCTCTTCACTGGTGTGAGCAGTGACAGGACTCGAGGAAAGGGCGGGGAGCTGGCTCAGGGCAGGTTTTGTTTGAGTATCAGGAAAAGGCTTTTCACCCACAGCATGGTCTGGCACTGAGACATGTTCCCCAGGAAAATGGTCACAACACCAAGCCCCTCTGAGTTTGAGAAGTGTCTGAACAACATTGAGCAGTCGCGCAAGGTTTAAGACACTACACAGAAAGTCAAGGGTTGTGAGCTCTAGGTTTGCATCAGCAGATACTCCTGATTATTACTGTAGGCAGGAGCAGCAAAGCCAAAAGGAGCCAAACAGGCTATTCTGTGTTCTCCTGTCCTGCACAGCGCTTAACTGGGAACTCAAGAACGGATTCAGGAGTCTCAGGGCGCACAGGGAGCCACAAAGACTTTGGGATGTTGAAATGGACCAACCTGGTGCCTGTGCCTGAGCTGCACAGGGCTGAGCTCTGACTGGATGATCCAACAGAGGTTGAATGGACATAACATGGCCCACTGGAGACTCCTATTCCTAGTTCTGTGAGCTACAAAACTCTGCTGTAACCGGCTGATTTTTTTATGTTAGCTTGAAATCCAGGAGAGGAAAAGGTAAACATGAAAAAATGTTCTTCGAACTCTAGTGACAGCTGTGCCTGTATACCATCTCTGCCCACGGCACGGTGGTTGGAACTGAGTGATCTTTATGACACTTTCCAACACAAAGTGCTCTGGGATTCTGGGATTCCCCAAGCTGAGAGCAAAACTGAGCCATACAAGTCCCTGCTTTTCTTCAGTGCCTGCTGCTTCTCCCTTTGTTCCAAGTAAGTCCAGGATTTAATGACAAAGGTGACGCATGTGCCTTGAAGGTGCCTGCATGGAGAAGAGGGAGGGCAGCAGCAGCGCAGGATTCGTGTCCCATCAAAGTCTCTCACGATGGCACCAATGCTGCTGCCTTGGGATGCCTGACTGTGGAAGGCCAGTCTGCCCTCAAGCACGGCCATCCAACTCAGGCAGGGGTACAGGCTGCAGATGAAGCTGCCAAGTGTTGCTGTGAGGCTGGCAAGTCAAGAGAAAGCCATTGTGGCCAGTTGTGCTGAAGCCTTTTGCCAAACCACGGGCAATTGTGCCCACAGTATCCCCCCGTTTGGCATCCCGGCTGGTGCGGGCGCCTCGTTGAGGAGGAGCCGGCGTTCGGGTGCTGCTGTTCCCGTGCACACTCTGGGGCTGTTTCTGTGGGGTCCAGAACCGCTCCGGCAGCAGCAACTCCACAGCCCTGCTCGAGGAGACATCCCCACCCTCCCCATGGTGGCAGCAGCTCTGCAGGCCCGGAGCTCCGTGTCAGGCGGGCATCGGTCACAGCACCATGGCCTGGGCAGCCACACGGGCCCGGACTGGCCGCCAGCCCTGCCTCTGCCCACAGCCCCTTCTTGGCAGCACCCAGTGGCCATGCCCTGGCAGGGCCCCCCAGCCCTCCTTGTCCCCAGCCAGCCCAGCCTGGGCACCTCAGCAGTGTCCCCACCCTCCTGGTGGGGTGGTGTCCAGCCTCAAGGGCTTCTGCTGTGGGCCTGGCAGATGCTTTGGGGAGGCATCAGAGCAGCCAGGTGTCAGGAACAAGGCGGCTGCCTGGGGGCCGCTTATGGCCTCTGACACCCAGTTCCTCAGGGCCTCCCCTGCCCCGGCCCCTCAGGGTCTCCCTCAGCCCGGCCAACCTGCCCGGCAGCAGCGGCGCAGCCCCGACGGAGCTCCCGAGGAGCAGGATCAAGAGGCACCTGGGAGCCCTCAGCAATGCAGCCAGCAGCACACGGGCAGGAGGACACAGATGGCGGCTCCTGGCTGGGAGAGGGCTTGTGGCCATCTCCAGGCACCAGTCCCACAGGGACCCCCGCAGCTCCGGCCCCTGCCCGCCCGCCCCGTCGGCAGCGTTAAGGCCTCAGCGCAACCACCAAAGGCCAAGGGGCTTCTGGCCATTTCCCCTGCAACGCTGCACGTCTGAGAAGCTTGCTGAGCATAAGCACCCTTTTCCCCCTCTTCCCCAATGCCCCGGGGACACTGCGCAGAAAAAGAAAACTCCTGGGAGTCTGTGGATTAGAACGCTATCTATATTTATAACCTAGAGAAAATCAAAAACAAAAACCATCTTGGAGCAAACGAAAATCGCCGCTGTCTCAGGTGACCCCAGCAGACAGAGCTTCCCAGATCAGCTCTCTGCAGAGCTCCAGCAGCGCAGCCAGGCACGGCCGGACAGACGAGGCCGTGTCTTCCATGCCCTGCGGAGCTGATCTCGCAGCCTCTGGAAAATGGAGATCGGAGCCTTCTCTACTGCCTTGAGCAGGTACAGAGTTTGAATCGCCAGGCATCCGACGGTGAGGCTGCTGTCATCTGCCACACCTGCAAGGGCTGCAAGAGAGCGGAACAGAGCCACAGTCAGGTCCCGGATTTGCAGGGCTCCGTGGCAGGGCCATCGCAGCTCGCTCTTGACAGGGCCAGGAGGGAGCTGCGAGCAACGGGATCAGCCCGAAGCTGCTGGCCACGAATCCCCCTCGTGCCCCTGAAAGCTCTGTGTGCTCTGCCCACGCCACCCCTCGTCCGCACAGGGAGCAGAGCCCTCCGCAGCCGGCGCAGGGCTTGCAGCTCCCCCCCGCCAGCCCCCGCTGTCAGCCCGCTGCCCTCACTCACCCTCACAGACGAGCTGCAGCTCTTCCTTCTGCCCTCTCAGGTGCCGCCCGGCCATCCCTGGGAACACAGAGGCTGTCACGGCCCCAGCGGCACAGCTCCCTCGCAGCGGCGCTGCCAGCCCTGTGGCCACACGGCCTCCTGCCCCGGCACGGCTCAGCCCGGGCCCTTGCCACAGCCTGACGCCCAAGGAAGGGCACGGCTGCCAGAGGGCGGCAGCAGCCCCGAGGCCAGCCGGGGCTCCAGGGCGCCGGGCCCGGATGGCGCTGCCGGGGCAGCAGCCGCGGCTGGCGCCGAGCTGCGGCACGGCGGGGAGGGACCCCGGACTCGTGGCTCACCAATGAACCTGATGGCCGCCTCTCGCAGGGGCTCCTGAGGGCTCTCCAGGTACGGCAGGGCCCGGCGCAGGTGCTCGGCTGCTCGGCTCCTGTCCTCTGCCAGCTGCAGAGAGCGGCAGCAGGGAAGGCTGGGCGCGGGCTCTGCCCCTGGGCCGGGCGCTCCCTGCGCCCAGCGCCGGCCTCCCCTGCCCGCACAGCCCTGAGGCCCGGCCGGCAGCCGCTGGCGCCGGGCTCTGCAGGGGCCGCAGGGCCGCCTGCTGCCCGGGGAGCCGCGGTGCCGCCCCGCGCCGCAGCCCCGCCGGGCCGGGGCTCCATGGGCACCCGGCTCGGGACCACAGGAGCCTGGAGAACAGCCTGCGCAGGCCAGGAAGGGAGCGGCGTGTGGGGCGCAGGCCGGTGCCCCTGGCTGCAGCACTGGCCAGGGCCACAGCTGCCAGCCCCACACACTGAGCAGAGCGCTCACGGGGCTTCTCCAGGCTGCGCCTGGGGCTTCCAGGCCGTCCTTACCAGGCTCTCGCTGAACCTCCATGTCTCATCCTCCTGCAGCATTTGTTCGATGTCCCTTCTCTTCAGGAATCTGGCTGCACAATGCAGTGTTTCCCGGGAGGCCTGGAGAGCAGCAGAGACCCGGAGATGGGCTCACGTCCCTGTGCCAAGGCCAGGGCGCCAGGGCAGGAGGCAGTCGTGCCCCCTCCCAGGGTGACAGCAGCAGCCCACGAGTCCTCACCTCAGCCACACGCTGGTTCTCATTATGGCAGTGGAAGGAGAGTGGGAGCAGGCTCTGGCGGACGTGTGACTTCAGGGCCTTTCTTCCTCCTTCCATTAATAAATCCATCATCTCTTGAAAGACAGACATGGAGTACAGCTGTACTTGGCTATCATCCTGTATGAAAGGAAGGAAGGAAGTAAAAAAGACCTCAGCATTGGCTGCTTCAGACCTTGGCGCAGGCCTGCAAATCCACAGGGCACAAAGTGTCCAGCAGCACGCAGTGGCCGTGGCTGGGGGCACAGAGCCTTACATTGTCGAAGAGTGGCAGGAGTGCCTCAGCCAGCTCCAGGGCGATGGCGCAGCAGATTGGGGCACCATTATAGCGGAACAAATAGCTGAGTAGCGTGATGGTCATCCTGACCACGTCACTATCATTGTCCTGCAGAAGCTCCACAAGGCTTTCAGTCAGGCTCCACATTCCTTCAGCCTGTGTGGAACACAACTCTGTGAAATGCCACCCTGCTGCCGCAGGGCCCAGAGGCCAAAGGCCTGTCCCGAAGCACTCGGGCAGCTGAGCCGGGAGGCAGGAGAGCTGGGAGCAGCTGCCTCAGCTCCTGAAACCCAGCCAAGCCCAGGCTGTGCTTTTCCCAACCCCCCGCTGCCCGCACGGCTTCAGCCGCTGCCGCCCTCTCACCATTGAGGGATCATCAATGAGCTTGAGAAGGGCCCTGAGTGCCAGGCGACGCCTCTCCCTGCACTCGCTCTGCAGGTTCTTTGACAGGATCTCCAGGATGCTGTCACCACATTCACTCAAGTCCAGGCACTCAAGGACCTGAAAGGCACAGGGCAGTGACAGGGGACCCGGCCGGCAGGAGCCCAGAACCACACAGGGCTGGGCTCAGGCAGCAGCACAGGGCACGGGCACCGTCCCAGGCAGCTGCGGCTACGAGAGGGCAGAGAGCTGGGAGGCAGCTGAGCGAGGCAGCGCTGGCCTTCAGGCTCACCTCCACAAGGAATGCCAGGGCAGCAAAATCCCAGAATGGCATCTCTTCCATGAGCAGCCCAAGCAGGTAGAATGCAATTTCAGCACATAAGGGTACGGAGGCACGGTGCATCTCCCTGGCCAGGGGAAAAAGGAGCCAGGACCCTGAGCCAGGGGGGACAAACCGCTCCCAGGACTGACTCACAGAGCTCTGGTCTTTCCTCATCGCTACCCCTGCAAGGAGACCTGGGACCTTTGGAAGGCAGCTCTTTCTGGTCACCCTTTCTCTCCCAGCCTTTGCCAGTCTCCTTGTCCCTGCCTTGGCAACAAGGCTCTGTGGCCCATGACAATGGGGACTGTGTGGGGCGCTCCGGGCACAGGGCCCAAATGACAGGGGTGTGGGGAGAACAGGATCTCACCTGGCCAGCAGACGCACAGCATAGTCGTGGCTGTCAGCACAGAGCAGCGTGTCCCAGCCACACTTGCGTTCCATCGCCAGCACCACATCCTCACACTGCATTTGGCAGAGCAGGGCCTTCAGGGCCCGCACTGCAAACCTGAGTGCAGAGCAAAGCCCAGGTCACGCTGGGAGCACTGGCTCCTGCCCTGGGGACATGGCAGGGACAGGAGGACTGGCATGGAGCACCTGTTGGGGCTGGTGGCAAGGCCATGTTCTTCCTGGCATCCCTCCCAGAAGGTATCGACGTCCTCTGGCGTATCCACAGTGCTGAAGAACACTTGGAAGAGCAGATGCACAAACAGGCAAGGGAAATAGACTGTCACTACATGTGGGACACAGGGCACCTGGAGGACCTTCCACATCACCACAGTTGCCTGCAAAGGACAAAGCACCCAGAGACAGCGCTCAGTGCCCAGGTGTCCCTGTGGCAGGGCCCGAGCGTTGGGAGGGAGAGGCCAGGAGAGACGCAGGGGGAGCACCGGGCCTGGTGCCCCTGAACGTGGCCCTAGGCCAGGCTTCAGCCCAGAGCCTGAGGCAGGGAGATGCAGTGGGGGAAGGAGGATGGAGAGCTGCTGGAGAGGCAGCCTTGGTGTGAGCAGAGGCCAGTTCCAGGAACTCACAGCCAGGGCAAAGACATCAGTGTTGTCCCCATCTGAGGTGCACGTGCTGTCCACTGGCCAGCTCCCCAGCACATTGAGGAGTATCAGCAGTGCTGGCTCCACAGTCCTGGGCGACGACAGGATCATACTCCACATAATCATAGCAGCTCTGTGGGGTCAGAGCTCTGTCTCAGGGGGGCCTCAGACACAGCACCATGGCCTGGGCAGCATCAGGACCCTGAGCTGGCTGCCAGCTCTGCCTCTGCCTACTGCCCCTCACCAGGAGCAGCCAGGCAGCCCAGCCCTGTGGGGACAGACCCCTGAGGGACAGAGAGGGAGCCTGGCAGCAGGCTCAGGGGCTGAAATGCCAGCGCTGGGAAAGGGAGCAGCCAGAGAGGGCCGGGAACCCTCTGTTGGTCAGACACCTGGGGCAGGCTGCACAGGGTGATGGGCTGGGGAGCCCTGAGTCCTCTGGGCACGTGGGCCCCATACCTGTCACACGTTGGGGCCACACGCAGCAGAGAAATGACCACATCAGCGGGATGGGTCTCAGTCAGCTCCAGAAGGGTCCTGTCCAGCTTGGGCTCAGGAGACTCATTGGCCATGAACCACTGGTGGATGTACCTCACCATGGCAGGCACCTGGAGAAGGCACAGGGAGACTTGGAAAGCTGCCAGAGGGAGTCATGTCCCCAGCTTCCCCAGAAAAGTGCTTCCCTTCCCAGCACACTGCCATGGCCTCAAAGGCTTCCAGTGACCAGCAGGTATGGCTTGGGAGGCCAAGCCTTTCCTGGAGGATCAAACCCTGGCCACAGGCTGCTTACTTGCTCTGCACTGGAAACACCCTTCTCCGTAAGCAAATCCAGCAGGGCAGCACGGGTGTCGGTGGTGGACACGTCACAGTTTTCCACGGACCCAATGGCCATGACGCTGGTCTCTTCCTGCCAAATGCACTTGATGAATTTGCAACTCCGGCAGGAGAACAAAGGACAGGGAAGAGAGGGATGTTCATGGAGTGCTCCAAGCACGGTGCTGGGCTGAGCAGTGACAGCAGGCCCAGCCCAGGTGGGGATGGCTGCAGTACCTGCGCTGTTCTGCGGAAGCTGCCATGGGCGGGGTCCTGCTCTTGTGTGCGGTCCATGGCTGCATCTGGCAAAGAGCGAGTGCAGCCAGAGCTGAGGGGCTGCGGGAGAGGCCAGAGAACACAGCCCAGCCCTGCGCTGCCCAGGCAGGGACAGCCCAGGGATGGCCCAGGGGATGGAGCACGGCTGGGGCTGTCTGCCCGGCCCCTGTTCTGTCCTGTCCATGGGCATGTCCCCAGGGAATGGGATGGGATGGGATGGGATGGGATGGGATGGGATGGGATGGGATGGGATGGGATGGGGCCATGCTGTCCGCAGACACCAGCCCTTGGCCCAGCTCTGCCACTCACTGTCTTGAAGTAGCTGGAACTGCTCCATCTCTTCAGTCTCCTGTGCCGGGGCAGCTCCAGGGCCGCCTTCCTCCTCCTTCACCCAGGCCACCTTGGGCACTCTCGGGGGTCTCTGCTCCATGGCAGTGACTGGATTTATGGATACTTGCAGGAGAGATGACTCGGGAAAACTCGGAGTCAGCAAGTGCCTGGAAGGCACGTGCAAGAGAGAAGCCTCAGGAAGGCTGCAGGACAGCAAGTCCTGCACTCTGGTCTTGAGGGCTCCTGCCACAAGGACAGGAGACTCCTCGTCCAGGATCGTGGTCAGTCAATCCCACGGTCTGCCCTCGAGGGCACCTGCAGAAGGGAAGCCTCGGGAAGGCCACGGGTCACCAAGTCCCCTGGTGTGGCCTCGAGGGCACCTGCAGGAAAAACGCCTCGGAAAAGCTCCAGGTAAGACACGAACGAGTGCGCTGTGTGGGAGCTCCTCACAGCACCGCTCTGGCGCGTCCTCTCCTGTCGCATGCACCGAGCACTGTGGCGTGGCCACGTCACTGCCAGCACCTATGTCACCATATGTCACAAAGGGCCCTTGGACACCCTGTCCCGTTCCATGACACGGTGACCATGCTGCCCCGTGTCACAAAGGGCCCTTGGACACCCTGTCCCATTCCATGACACGGTGACCATGCTGCCCCGTGTCACAAAGGGCCCTTGCGCACTCTGCCACCTGTCCTGTTCCATGACATGGTGACCATGCTGCCCCGTGTCACAAAGGGCCCTTGCACACTCTGCCACCTGTCCTGTTCCATGACATGGTGACCATGCTGCCCCGTGTCACAAAGGGCCCTTGCACACTCTGCCACCTGTCCTGTTCCATGACATGGTGACCATGCTGCCCTGTGTCACAAAGGGCCAGCCCTGCTGCCTGTCTCCTACCCCAGAGACCTGTGCCCCCAGGGGGCTTCTCTGCCTGAGGGCAGCCAAAGCCCACATGCATTGGGGGCTGTGCTCCTTCCTACAGGGACTCTTGGCAGGAGCACCTGGAGCACCTGCTGGCAACGCTTGGTATCTGTCCAATGATGTTGCCCTTTCCTGGAATGAATTTTTGTCATGGAAGGGATTGGGAGTAGCACAAAAACACCATCAGCTGCTGAGTTTCACAGCACAATTAGATTGTACAGAGACACTGTCATATTTTCTTGTGCTTTTCTGACTGTCTTCCCTGCATTCTGGAAAAGAAAGAACCTGCCCAGCCTCTGATATTCAGCGCTGCATTTGCTGCGTGTCTGGCTGGGGCCGCTCATGTCCAAACACAACTGCATCCCTGCTGAGCCCGGCAATGGACAGCCACAAACAGGGAGGTTCCCAGTGAACATCAAGGCAGACACCTGGGGAAGTGCAGAGGATAGGGGTAACTCTGTGAGGAGAAGCTGCTCTGGCTCTGTGATTATGGTGCCAGCACCCTGAAGGAGTGGCCAGGAAAGCGCTGGAAGCAGACAGGTGCAGGTTTGGGCAGCACAATATAAAAAGGAGTTTCAGCCATTAGCATCCAAAGGAGGGCTGCAAGGGGAAGGATGTGGAGGGGAAGCCCAAGGTGCAGCCGAGGTCACTGAGTCTGTTCAGCCTGGAGAAGAGGAGACTAAAGGGAGTCAGTGTGGTCTTCGACATCCTCCTGAAGGGAATCAGAGGGGCAGGTACACATCTCTTCACTGGTGTGAGCAGTGACAGGACTCGAGGAAAGGGCAGGGAGCTGGCTCAGGGCAGGTTTTGTTTGAGTATCAGGAAAAGGCTTTTCACCCACAGCATGGTCTGGCACTGAGACATGTTCCCCAGGAAAATGGTCACAACACCAAGCCCCTCTGAGTTTGAGAAGTGTCTGAACAACACTGAGCAGTCGCGCAAGGTTTAAGACACTACACAGAAAGTCAAGGGTTGTGAGCTCTAGGTTTGCATCAGCAGATACTCCTGATTATTACTGTAGGCAGGAGCAGCAAAGCCAAAAGGAGCCAAACAGGCTATTCTGTGTTCTCATGTCCTGCACAGCGCTTAACTGGGAACTCAAGAACGGATTCAGGAGTCTCAGGGCGCACAGGAAGCCACAAAGACTTTGGGATGTTGAAATGGACCAACCTGGTGCCTGTGCCTGAGCTGCACAGGGCTGAGCTCTGACTGGATGATCCAACAGAGGTTGAATGGACATAACATGGCCCACTGGAGATTCCTATTCCTAGTTCTGTGAGCTACAAAATTCTGCTGTAACCGGCTGATTTTTTTATGTTAGCTTGAAATCCAGGAGAGGAAAAGGTAAACATGAAAAAATGTTCTTCGAACTCTAGTGACAGCTGTGCCTGTATACCATCTCTGCCCACGGCAGGGTGGTTGGAACTGAGTGATCTTTATGACACTTTCCAACACAGTGTGCTCTGGGATTCTGGGATTCCCCAAGCTGAGAGCAAAACTGAGCCATACAAGTCCCTGCTTTTCTTCAGTGCCTGCTGCTTCTCCCTTTGTTCCAAGTAAGTCCAGGATTTAATGACAAAGGTGACGCATGTGCCTTGAAGGTGCCTGCATGGAGAAGAGGGAGGGCAGCAGCAGCGCAGGATTCGTGTCCCATCAAAGTCTCTCACGATGGCACCAATGCTGCTGCCTTGGGACGCCTGACTGTGGAAGGCCAGTCTGCCCTCAAGCACGGCCATCCAACTCAGGCAGGGGTACAGGCTGCAGATGAAGCTGCCAAGTGTTGCTGTGAGGCTGGCAAGTCAAGAGAAAGCCATTGTGGCCAGTTGTGCTGAAGCCTTTTGCCAAACCACGGGCAATTGTGCCCACAGTATCCCCCCGTTTGGCATCCCGGCTGGTGCGGGCGCCTCGTTGAGGAGGAGCCGGCGTTCGGGTGCTGCTGTTCCCGTGCACACTCTGGGGCTGTTTCTGTGGGGTCCAGAGCCGCTCCGGCAGCAGCAACTCCACAGCCCTGCTCGAGGAGACATCCCCACCCTCCCCATGGTGGCAGCAGCTCTGCAGGCCCGGAGCTCCGTGTCAGGCGGGCATCGGTCACAGCACCATGGCCTGGGCAGCCACACGGGCCCGGACTGGCCGCCAGCCCTGCCTCTGCCCACAGCCCCTTCTTGGCAGCACCCAGTGGCCATGCCCTGGCAGGGCCCCCCAGCCCTCCCTGTCCCCAGCCAGCCCAGCCTGGGCACCTCAGCAGTGTCCCCACCCTCCTGGTGGGGTGGTGTCCAGCCTCAAGGGCTTCTGCTGTGGGCCTGGCAGATGCTTTGGGGAGGCATCAGAGCAGCCAGGTGTCAGGAACAAGGCGGCTGCCTGGGGGCCGCTTATGGCCTCTGACACCCAGTTCCTCAGGGCCTCCCCTGCCCCGGCCCCTCAGGGTCTCCCCCAGCCCGGCCAACCTGCCCGGCAGCAGCGGCGCAGCCCCGACGGAGCTCCCGAGGAGCAGGATCAAGAGGCACCTGGGAGCCCTCAGCAATGCAGCCAGCAGCACACGGGCAGGAGGACACAGATGGCG
>JAVTVJ010011343.1:0-15125 GCA_034509425.1 Eopsaltria australis | reverse complement strand
TGACTTTTCCACCCAACATTGGCTTGTCCACCCAACTGGGCCTTTTTACCCCAAATTCATCCCCATTGAGGTCCAACATTGACTTTTCCATACAATTAGGGAGTTTTTACCCCAAAATTCTTCCCCATTGACCAAAATCTTGGGGTTTGGTCCAAAGGGAGCTTTTTTATCCCAAAATTTGACCCATTGATGTTGAATCTTGACTTTTCCACCCAACTGGGTGTTTTTATCCAAAAATCCATCCCCTTTGAGGCCCAGCGTTGGCTTTTCCACCCAACTGGGCATTTTTATTCCAAATCCATCCTCGTTGATGTCCGACGTTGACTTTTCTACCCAATTGGGGCGTTTTTATACTAAAATTTGTCCCCATTGAAGTCCAATATTGGCTTTTCCACCCAACGTTGACTTTTCCGTCCAATTGGAGTGTTTTTATCCCAAAACTCATCCCTGTTGAGATCCAACCTTGACTTTTCCATCCAACGTTGACTTTTTTACCCAAATGGAGCGTTTTTATCTCAAAATTCATCCCCATTGACCAAAATCTTGGGGTTTGGTCCAACGGGGGCGTTTTTATCTCAAAATTTGTCCCATTGATGTTGAACATTGAATTTTCCACCCAACACTGAATTTTCCGCCCAATTGGGGCATTTTTATCACAAATCCATCCTCAATGAAGCTTGACGTTCAATTTTCTACCCAATTGGAGCATTTTTATCCCGAAAATTCATCCCCATTGACCAAAGTCGTGGGTTTTGATCCAACGGGGGCGTTTTTATCCCAAAATTTGTCCCATTGATGTTGAATCTTGACTTTTCCACCCTACATTGGCTTTTCAACCCAACTGGGCCTTTTTACCCCCAATTCATCCCCATTGAGGTCCAACATTGACTTTTCCATACAATTAGGGAGTTTTTACCCCAAAATTCTTCCCCATTGACCAAAATCTTGGGGTTTGGTCCAAAGGGATCGTTTTTATCCCGAAATTTGTCCCATTGATGTTGAATCTTGACTTTTCCACCCAACTGGGTGTTTTTATCCAAAAATCCACCCCCCTTGAGGCCCAGCGTTGGCTTTTCCACCCAACTGGGCATTTTAATTCCAAATCCATCCTCGTTGATGTCCGACGTTGACTTTTCTACCCAATTGGGGCGTTTTTATCCTAAAATTTGTCCCCATTGAAGTCCAATATTGGCTTTTCCACCCAACGTTGACTTTTCCGTCCAATTGGAGCGTGTTTATCCCAAAACTCATCCCTGTTGAGATCCAACCTTGACTTTTCCATCCAACATTGACTTTTTCACCCAATTGGGACGTTTTTATCCCAAAATTCATCCCCATTGACCTAAATCTTGGGGTTTGGTCCAACGGGGGCGTTTTTATCTCAAAATTTGTCCCATTGATGTTGAACATTGACTTTTCCACCCAACACTGGCTTTTCCACCCAATTGGGCCTTTTTACCCCAAATTCATCCCCATTGAGGTCCAACATTGACTTTTCCATACAATTAGGCAGTTTTTACCCCAAAATTCTTCCCCATTGACCAAAATTTTGGGGTTTGGTCCAACGAGGGCGTTTTTATCCCAAAATTTGTCCCCATTGAGGTCCAATATTGGCTTTTCCAACCAATGTTGAATCTTCCGTCCAATTGGAGCGCTTTTATCCCAAAACTCATCCCTGTTGAGTTCCAACCTTGACTTTTCCATCCAACGTTGACTTTTTCACCCAATTGGGGCGTTTCATCCCAAAATTCACCCCCATTGACCAAAATCTAGGGTTTTGGTAGGATGGGGGCGTTTTTATCCTAAAATTTGTCCCCATTGAGGTCAATATTGACTTTTCCATCCAGCGTTGACTTTTTCACCCAAATGGAGCGTTTTTATCCCAAAATTCATCCCCATTGACCGAAATCTTGGGGTTTGGTCCAACGGGGGCGTTTTTATCTCAAAATTTTTCCCATTGATGTTTAACATTGACCTTTCCACCCAACACTGACTTTTCCACCCAATTGGGGCATTTTATCACAATCCCATCCTCATGATGCCCAACTTGACTTCTCTACCAAATGGAGCGTTTTTATCCCAAAATTCATCCCCATTGACCAAAGTCGTGGGTTGATCCAATGGGGGCGTTTTATCCCCAAAATTTGTCCCATGATGTTGAACCTTGCACTTTTCCACCCAACATTGGCTTTTCCACCCAACTGGGCCTTTTTACCCCAATTCATCCCCATTGAGGTCCAACATTGACTTTTCCATACAATTAGGGAGTTTTTACCCCAAAATTCTTCCCCATTGACCAAAATCTTGGGGTTTGGTCCAAAGGGAGCGTTTTTATCCCGAAATTTGTCCCATTGATGTTGAATCTTGACTTTTCCACCCAACTGGGTGTTTTTATCCAAAAATCCATCCCCCTTGAGCCCCAGCGTTGGCTTTTCCACCCAACTGGGCATTTTTATTCCAAATCCATCCTCGTTGATGTCCGACGTTGACTTTTCTACCCAATTGGGGCGTTTTTATCCTAAAATGTGTCCCCATGGAAGTCCAATATTGGCTTTCCACCCAAAGTTGACTTTTCCGTCCAATTGGAGCGTTTTTATCCCAAAACTCATCCCTGTCGAGTTCCAACCTTGACTTCTCCATCCAATGTTGACTTTTTCACCCACTTGGGACGTTTTTATCCCAAAAATTCATCCCCATTGACCAAGCTCTTCGGGTTGGTCCAACAGGGGTGTTTTTATCCCAAATTTTCCCCGTTGAGGTGCAAAATTGACTTTTTCCCCCAACATTGACTTTTCCGTCCAATTGGATGGTTTTATCCCAAAACTCATCCCTGTTGAGTTCCAACCTTGAGTTTTCCACCCAACGTTGTCTTTTCCATCCAATTGGAGCGTTTTTATCCCAAAAATCATCCCCATTGACCAAACTCTTCCGGTTTGGTCCAACGGGGGCGTTTTTATCTCAAAATTTGTCCCATTGATGTTGAACATTGACCTTTCCACCCAACACTGACTTTTCCACCCAATTGGGGCATTTTTCATCACAAATCCATCCTCATAAACTTAACGTTGACTTTTCTACCCAAATGGAGCGTTTTTATCCCAAAATTCATCCCCATTGACCAAAGTCGTGGGTTTTGATCCAACGGGGCGTTTTTATCCCAAAATTTGTCCCATTGATGTTGAACCTTGACTTTTCCACCCAACATTGGCTTTTCCACCCAACTGGGCCTTTTTACCCCAAATTCATCCCCATTGAGGTCCAACATTGACTTTTCCATACAATTAGGCAGTTTTTACCCCAAAATTCTTCCCCATTGACCAAAATCTTGGGGTTTGGTCCAAAGGGAGCGTTTTTATCCCGAAATTTGTCCCCATTGCTGTTGAATCTTGACTTTTCCACCCAACTGGGTGTTTTTATCCAAAAAATCCATTCCCCTTGAGGCCCAGCGTTGGCTTTTCCACCCAACTGGGCATTTTTATTCCAAATCCATCCTCGTTGATGTCTGACGTTGACTTTTCTACCCAATTGGGGCGTTTTTATCTCGAAATTTGTCCCCGTTTAAATGCAACATTGACTTTTCCACCCAAAGTTGACTTTTCCGTCAAATTGGAGCGTTTTTATCCCAAAACTCATACCTGTTGAGATCCAACCTTGACTTTTCATCCAGCGTTGACTTTTTCACCCAGCTGGAGCGTTTTTATTCCAAAATTCATCCCCATTGACCAAAATCTTGGGGTTTGGTCCAACGGGGGCGTTTTTCCCCGAAATTTTTCCCATTGACATTGAACATTTACTTTTCCACTTAATATTGGCTTTCCCACCCAACTGGGCCTTTTTTACCCAAAATTATCCTTGTTGATTTCCAACCTTGACTTTTCTACCCAATTGGAGCATTTTTACCCCAAAATTCTTCCCCATTGACAAAAGTCTTGGGGTGTGGTCCAACGGGGGCGTTTTTATCCCAAAATTTTTCCCCCTTGAAGTCCAATATTGAGTTTTCCACCCAATGTTGACTTTTCCGACAAATTGAAGCATTTTTATCCCAAAAATTCATTCCCATTGACCAAAATGTTGGGGTTTGGTCCAACGGGGGCGTTTTTATCTCAAAATTTGTCCCATTGAGGTTGAACATTGACCTTTCCACCCAACACTGACTTTTCCGCCCAATTGGGGCATTTTTATCACAAATCCATCCTCCAAACTTAACGTTGACTTTTTTACCCAAATGGAGCGTTTTTATCTCAAAATTCATCCCCATTGACCAAATACTTGGGGTTTGGTCCAACGGGGGCGTTTTTATCTCAAAATTTGTCCCATTGAGGTTGAACATTGACCTTTCCACCCAACACTGACTTTTCCACCCAACTGGGCCTTTTTACCCCAAATTCATCCCCATTGAGGTCCAACATTGACTTTTTCATACAATTAGGGAGTTTTTACCCCAAAATTCTTCCCCATTGACCAAAATCTTGGGGTTTGGTCCAAAGGGAGCGTTTTTATCCCGAAATTAGTCCCATTGATGTTGAATCTTGACTTTTCCACCCAACTGGGTGTTTTTATCCAAAAATCCATCCCCCTTGAGGCCCAGCGTTGGCTTTTCCACCCAACTGGGCATTTTATTCCAAATCCATCCTCGTTGATGTCCGACGTTGACTTTTCTACCCAATTGGGAAGTTTTTATCCTAAAATTTGTCCCCATTGAAGTCCAATATTGGCTTTTCCACCCAAAGTTGACTTTTCCGTCCAATTGGAGCGTTTTTATCCCAAAACTCATCCCTGTTGAGATCCAACCTTGACTTTTTTATCCAATGTTGACTTTTTCACCCAATTGGGACGTTTTTATCCCAAAAATTCATCCCCATTGACCAAACTCTTCCGGTTTGGTCCAACGGGGGCGTTTTTATCCCAAAATTTCTCCCCGTTGAGGTCCAATATTGACTTTTTCACCCAGCGTTGACTTTTCAATCCAATTGGATCGTTTCTATCCCAAAACTCATCCCTGTTGAGATCCAACCTTGATTTTTCCATCCAGCGTTGACTTTTCCGTCCAATTGGAGCGTTTTTATCCCAAAATTCATCCCCATTGACCAAAATCTTGGGGTTTGGTCCAACGGGGGCTTTTTTATCTCAAAATTTGTCCCATTGATGTTGAACATTGACCTTTCCACCCAACACTGACTTTTCTACCCAATTGGGGCATTTTTATCACAAATCCATCCTCATTGATGCCCAACTTTGACTTTTCCCTCCAATTGGAGCGTTTTTATCCCAAAATTCATCCCCATTGACCAAAGTCGTGGGTTTTGATCCAACGGGGGCGTTTTTATCCCAAAATTTGTCCCATTGATGTTGAACCTTGACTTTTCCACCCAACATTGGCTTTTCCACCCAACTGGGCCTTTTTACCCCAAATTCATCCCCATTGAGGTCCAACATTGACTTTTCCATACAATTAGGGAGTTTTTACCCCAAAATTCTTCCCCATTGACCAAAATCTTGGGGTTTGGTCCAAAGGGAGCGTTTTTATCCCGAAATTTGTCCCATTGATGTTGAATCTTGACTTTTCCACCCAACTGGGTGTTTTTATCCAAAAATCCATCCCCCTTGAGGCCCAGCGTTGGCTTTTCCACCCAACTGGGCATTTTTATTCCAAATCCATCCTCGTTGATGTCCGACGTTGACTTTTCTACCCAATTGGGGCGTTTTTATCCTAAAATTTGTCCCCATTGAAATTCAATATTGGCTTTTCCACCCAAAGTTGACTTTTCCGTCCAATTGGAGCGTTTTTATCACAAAACTCATCCCTGTCCAGTTCCAACCTTGACTTTTCCATCCAACGTTGACTTTTTCACCCAATTGGGACGTTTTTATCCCAAAAATTCATCCCCATTGACCAAACACTTCCGGTTTGGTCCAACGGGGGCGTTTTTATCCCAAAATTTGTCCCCGTTGAGGTCCAATATTGACTTTTTCACCCGACGTTGGCTTTTCCATCCAATTTGGGCGTTTTTATCTTAAAACTCATCCCTGTTGAGATCCAACCTTGACTTTTCTATCCAGCGTTGACTTTTTTACCCAAATGGAGCGTTTTTATCCCAAAATTCATCCCCATTGACCAAAATCTTGGGGTTTGGTCCAACAGGGGCGTTTTTATCCCGAAATTTGTCCCATTGATGTTGAACATTGACCTTTCCACCCAACACTGACTTTTCCACCCAATTGGGGCATTTTTATCACAAATCCATCCTCATTGATGCCCAACTTTGACTTTTCTACCCAATTGGAGCATTTTTATCCCAAAATTCATCCCCATTGACCAAAGTCGTGGGTTTTGATCCAACGGGGGCGTTTTTATCCCAAAATTTGTCCCATTGATGTTGAACCTTGACTTTTCCACCCAACATTGGCTTTTCCACCCAACTGGGCCTTTTTACCCCAAATTCATCCCCATTGAGGTCCAACATTGACTTTTCCATACAATTAGGGAGTTTTTACCCCAAAATTCTTCCCCATTGACCAAAATCTTGGGGTTTGGTCCAAAGGGAGCGTTTTTATCCCGAAATTTGTCCCATTGATGTTGAATCTTGACTTTTCCACCCAACTGGGTGTTTTTATCCAAAAATCCATCCCCCTTGAGGCCCAGCGTTGGCTTTTCCACCCAACTGGGCATTTTTATTCCAAATCCATCCTCGTTGATGTCCGACGTTGACTTTTCTACCCAATTGGGGTGTTTTTATCCTAAAATTTGTCCCCGTTGAAATGCAACATTGGCTTTTCCACCCAAAGTTGACTTTTCCGTTCAATTGGAGCGTTTTTATCCCAAAACTCATCCCTATTGAGATCCAACCTTGACTTTTTATCCAGCGTTGACTTTTTCACCCAATTGGGACGTTTTTAATCCAAAATTCATCCCCATTGACAAAACTCTTCCGGTTTGGTCCAACGGGGGCGTTTTTATCCCAAAATTTGTCCCCGTTGAGGTCCAATATTGACTTTTTCAACCCAACGTTGACTTTTCCATCCAATTGGAGCGTTTTTATCCCAAAACTCATCCCTGTTGAGATCCAACCTTGGTTTTTTCATCCAGCGTTGACTTTTTCACCCAAATGGAGCGTTTTTATCCCAAAATTCATCCCCATTGACCAAAATCTTGGGGTTTGGTCCAACGGGGGTGTTTTTATCTCAAAATTTGTCCCATTGATGTTGAACATTGACCTTTCCACCCAACACTGACTTTTCCACCCAATTGGGGCATTTTTATCACAAATCCATCCTCATAAACTTAACGTTGACTTTTCTACCCAATTGGAGCATTTTTATCCCAAATTCATCCCCATTGACCAAAGTCGTGGGTTTTGATCCAACGGGGGCGTTTTTATCCCAAAATTTGTCCCATTGATGTTGAACCTTGACTTTTCCACCCAACATTGGCTTTTCCACCCAACTGGGCCTTTTTACCCCAAATTCATCCCCATTGAGGTCCAACATTGACTTTTCCATACAATTAGGGAGTTTTTACCCCAAAATTCTTCCCCATTGACCAAAATCTTGGGGTTTGGTCCAACGGGGGCGTTTTTATCTCAAAATTTGTCCCATTGATGTTTAACATTGAATTTTCCACCCAACACTGACTTTTCCGCCCAATTGGGGCATTTTTATCACAAATCCATCCTCATTGAAGCCCGACGTTTAATTTTCTACCCAATTGGAGCATTTTTATCCCAAAAATTCATCCCCATTGACCAAAGTCGTGGGTTTTGATCCAACGGGGGCGTTTTTATCCCAAAATTTGTCCCATTGATGTTGAACCTTGACTTTTCCACCCAACATTGGCTTTTCCACCCAACTGGGCCTTTTTACCCCAAATTCATCCCCATTGAGGTCCAACATTGACTTTCCCATACAATTAGGCAGTTTTTACCCCAAAATTCTTCCCCATTGACCAAAATCTTGGGGTTTGGTCCAAAGCGAGCATTTTTATCCCAAAATTTGTCCCATTGACATTGAACTATGACTTTTCCACCCAACCTTCGCTTTCCCACCCAACTGGGCCTTTTTACCCAAAAATCCATCCTTGTTGATTTCCAACCTCTACTTTTCTACCCAAATGGAGCGTTTTTAACCCAAAATTCATCCCCATTGACCAAAGTCGTGGGTTTTGATCCAACGGGGGCGTTTTTATCCCAAAATTTGTCCCATTGATGTTGAACCTTGACTTTTCCACCCAACATTGGCTTTTCCACCCAACTGGGCCTTTTTACCCCAAATTCATCCCCATTGAGGTCCAACATTGACTTTTCCATACAATTAGGGAGTTTTTACCCCAAAATTCTTCCCCATTGACCAAAATCTTGGGGTTTGGTCCAAAGGGAGCGTTTTTATCCCGAAATTTGTCCCATTGATGTTGAATCTTGACTTTTCCACCCAACTGGGTGTTTTTATCCAAAAATCCATCCCCCTTGAGGCCCAGCGTTGGCTTTTCCACCCAACTGGGCATTTTTATTCCAAATCCATCCTCGTTGATGTCCGACGTTGACTTTTCTACCCAATTGGGGCGTTTTTATCCTAAAATTTGTCCCCATTGAAGTCCAATATTGGCTTTTCCACCCAAAGTTGACTTTTCCGTCCAATTGGAGCGTTTTTATCCCAAAACTCATCCCTATTGAGATCCAACCTTGACTTTTTATCCAGCGTTGACTTTTTCACCCAATTGGGACGTTTTTATTCCAAAATTCATCCCCATTGACAAAACTCTTCCGGTTTGGTCCAACGGGGGCGTTTTTATCCCAAAATTTGTCCCCGTTGAGGTCCAATATTGACTTTTTCAACCAACGTTGACTTTTCCATCCAATTGGAGCGTTTTTATCCCAAAACTCATCCCTGTTGAGATCCAACCTTGGTTTTTTCCATCCAGCGTTGACTTTTTCACCCAAATGGAGCGTTTTTATCCCAAAATTCATCCCCATTGACCAAAATCTTGGGGTTTGGTCCAACGGGGGCGTTTTATCTCAAAATTTGTCCCATTGATGTTGAACATTGACTTTTCCACCCAACACTGACTTTTCCACCCAATTGGGGCATTTTTATCACAAATCCATCTTCATAAACTTAACGTTGTCTTTTCTACCCAATTGGAGCATTTTTATCCCAAAATTCATCCCCATTGACCAAAGTCGTGGGTTTTGATCCAACGGGGGCGTTTTTATCCCAAAATTTGTCCCATTGATGTTGAACCTTGACTTTTCCACCCAACATTGGCTTTTCCACCCAACTGGGCCTTTTTACCCCAAATTCATCCCATTGAGGTCCAACATTGACTTTTTCACCCAATTGGGACGTTTTTATCCCAAAATTCATCCCCATTGACCAAAATCTTGGGGTTTGGTCCAACGGGGGCGTTTTTATCTCAAAATTTTTCCCATTGATGTTGAACATTGAATTTTCCACCCAACACTGACTTTTCCACCCAATTGGGGCATTTTTATCACAAATCCATCCTCATTGAAGCCCGACGTTTAATTTTCTACCCAATTGGAGCATTTTTATCCCAAAAATTCATCCCCATTGACCAAAGTCGTGGGTTTTGATCCAACGGGGGCGTTTTTATCCCAAAATTTGTCCCATTGATGTTGAACCTTGACTTTTCCACCCAACATTGGCTTTTCCACCCAACTGGGCCTTTTTACCCCAAATTCATCCCCATTGAGGTCCAACATTGACTTTTCCATACAATTAGGGAGTTTTTACCCCAAAATTCTTCCCCATTGACCAAAATCTTGGGGTTTGGTCCAAAGCGAGCGTTTTTATCTCAAAATTTGTCCCATTGACATTGAACTATGACTTTTCCACCCAACCTTCGCTTTCCCACCCAACTGGGCCTTTTTACCCAAAAATCCATCCTTGTTGATTTCCAACCTTGACTTTTCTACCCAATTGGAGCATTTTCACCCCAAAATTCTTCCCCATTGACCAAAATGTTGGGGTTTGGTCCAACGGGGGCGGTTTTATCCCGAAATTTGTCCCCATTGACGTCCGATATTGGCTTTTCAAACTAATGCTGAATCTTCCGTCCAATTGGAGCGCTTTTATCCCAAAACTCACCCTGTTGAGTTCCAACCTTGACTTTTCCATCCAACGTTGACTTTTTCACCCAATTGGGGCGTTTTCATCCCAAAATTCACCCCCATTGACCAAAATCTTGGCGTTTGGTCCAACGGGGGCGTTTTTATCCTAAAATTTGTCCCCATTGAGGTCCAATATTGAGTTTTCCACCCAACGTTGACTTTTCCATCCAATTGGAGCGTTTTTATCCCAAAACTCATCCCTGTAATCCAATCCTTGATTTTTTCCATCCAGCGTATGACTTTTTCCCAATTGGCAGCGTGTTTTATCCAAAATTCATCCCCATTGACCAAAGTCGCTGGATTTTGATTCCAATCGGGCGTTTTTTAATCCCAAAATTTGTCCCATTGATGTTGAAACCTTGACTTTCCACCCAACATTGCTTTTCCACCCAAACTGCCTTTTTACCCCAAATTCTATCCCCTATTGAGCGTCCACATTGACTTTCCCATAAATTTAGGGAGTTTTTACCCCAAAATTCTTCCCCATTGACCAAATTCTTGGGTTTTGTTCCAAAGGGTGCGTTTTTATCCCAAAATTTGTCCCATTGACATTGAACTATGACTTTTCCACCCAACCTTCGCTTTCCCACCCAACTGGGCCTTTTTACCCAAAAATTCATCCTTGTTGATTTCCAACCTTGACTTTATCACCCAATTGGAGCATTTTTACCCCAAAATTCTTCCCCATTGGCCAAAATGTTGGGGTTTGGTCCAACGGGGGCGTTTTTATCCCTAAATTTGTCCCCATTGAGGTCCAATATTGGCTATTCCAACCAATGTTGAATCTTCCGTCCAATTGGAGCGCTTTTATCCCAAAACTCATCCCTGTTGAGTTCCAACCTTGACTTTTCCATCCAACGTTGACTTTTTCACCCAATTGGGGCGTTTTCATCCCAAAATTCACCCCCATTGACCAAAATCTAGGGTTTTGGTAGGATGGGGGCGTTTTTATCCTAAAATTTGTCCCCATTGAGGTCCAATATTGAGTTTTCCATCCAACGTTGACTTTTTCACCCAATTGGAGCGTTTTTATCCCAGAATTCATCCCCATTGACCAAAATCTTGGGGTTTGGTCCAACGGGGGCGTTTTTATCTCAAAATTTGTCCCATTGATGTTGAACATTGACCTTTCCACCCAACACTGACTTTTCCACCCAATTGGGGCATTTTTATCACAAATCCATCCTCATAAACTTAACGTTGACTTTTCTACCCAATTGGAGCATTTTTATCCCAAAATTCATCCCCATTGACCAAAGTCGTGGGTTTTGATCCCACGGGGGCGTTTTTATCCCAAAATTTGTCCCATTGATGTTGAACCTTGACTTTTCCACCCAACATTGGCTTTTCCACCCAACTGGGCCTTTTTACCCCAAATTCATCCCCATTGAGGTCCAACATTGACTTTTCCATACAATTAGGGAGTTTTTACCCCAAAATTCTTCCCCATTGACCAAAATCTTGGGGTTTGGTCCAAAGGGAGCGTTTTTATCCCGAAATTTGTCCCATTGATGTTGAATCTTGACTTTTCCACCCAACTGGGTGTTTTTATCCAAAAATCCATCCCCCTTGAGGCCCAGCGTTGGCTTTTCCACCCAACTGGGCATTTTTATTCCAAATCCATCCTCGTTGATGTCCGACGTTGACTTTTCTACCCAATTGGGGCGTTTTTATCCTAAAATTTGTCCCCATGGAAGTCCAATATTGGCTTTTCCACCCAAAGTTGACTTTTCCGTCCAATTGGAGCGTTTTTATCCCAAAACTCATCCCTGTTGAGATCCAACCTTGACTTTTTTATCCAACGTTGACTTTTTCACCCAATTGGGACGTTTTTATCCTAAAAATTCATCCCCATTGACCAAACTATTCCGGTTTGGTCCAACGGAGGCGTTTTTATACCAGAATTTGTCCCCGTTGAGGTCCAATACTGACTTTTCCACCCAAAGTTGACTTTTCCGTCCAATTGGAGCGTTTTTATCCCAAAACTCATCCCTGTTGAGTTCCAACCTTGAATTCTCCATCCAACGTTGACTTTTTCACCCAATTGGGACGTTTTTATCCCAAAAATTCATCCCAATTGACCAAAATCTTGGGGTTTGGTCCAACGGGGCGTTTTTATCCCAAAATTTGTCCCCGTGGCGTCCAATATTTGACTGTTTTCAAACCAACGTTGACTTTTCCATCCAATTGGAGCGTTTTTATCCAAAACTCATCCCTGTTGAGATCCAACCTGGTTTTTTTCCATCCAGCGTTGACTTTTTCACCCAAATTGGAGCGTTTTTATCCCAAAATTCATCCCCATGGACCAAAATCTTGGGGTTTGGTCCAACGGGGGCGTTTTTATCTCAAAATTTGTCCCATTGATGTTGAACATTGACCTTTCCACCCAACACTGACTTTTCCACCCAATTGGGGCATTTTTATCACAAATCCATCCTCATTGAAGCCTGACGTTTAATTTTCTACCCAAATGCAGCGTTTTTATCCGAAAAATTCATCCCCATTGACCAAAGTCGTGGGTTTTGATCCAACGGGGGCGTTTTTATCCCAAAATTTGTCCCATTGATGTTGAACCTTGACTTTTCCACCCAACATTGGCTTTTCCACCCAACTGGGCCTTTTTACCCCAAATTCATCCCCATTGAGGTCCAACATTGACTTTTCCATACAATTAGGGAGTTTTTACCCCAAAATTCTTCCCCATTGACCAAAATCTTGGGGTTTGGTCCAAAGGGAGCGTTTTTATCCCGAAATTTGTCCCATTGATGTTGAATCTTGACTTTTCCACCCAACTGGGTGTTTTTATCCAAAAATCCATCCCCCTTGAGGCCCAGCGTTGTCTTTTCCACCCAACCGGGCATTTTTATTCCAAATCCATCCTCGTTGATGTCCGACGTTGACTTTTCTACCCAATTGGGGCGTTTTTATCCTAAAATTTGTCCCCATGGAAGTCCAATATTGGCTTTTCCACCCAAAGTTGACTTTTCCGTCCAATTGGAGCGTTTTTATCCGAAAACTCATCCCTTTCGAGTTCCAACCTTGACTTTTCAATCCAACGTTGACTTTTTCACCCAATTGGGACGTTTTTATCCCAAAAATTCATCCCCATTGACATACTCTTCCGGTTTGGTCCAACGGGGGAGTTTTTATCCCGAAATTTTTCCCATTGAAATTGAACATTGACTTTTCCACCCAACATTGGCTTTCCCACCCAACTGGGCCTTTTTACCCAAAATTCATCCTTGTTGATTTCCAACCTTGACTTTTCTACCCAACTGGAGCATTTTTACCCCAAAATTCTTCCCCATTGAACAAAGTCTTTGGGTTTGGTCCAACAGGGGCATTTTTATCCCAAAATTTTTCCCCATTGAAGTCCAATATTAGAGTTTTCCACCCAATGTTGACTTTTCCGTCCAATTGGAGCATTTTTATCCCAAAAATTCATCCCCATTGACCAGAATGTTGGTTTTGGACCAACGAGGGCGTTTTTATCCCAAAATTTGACCCATTGACGTTGAACATTGACTTTTTCTCCCAACATTGACTTTTCCGTCCAATTGGGGTGGTTTTATCCCAAAATTCATCCCCATTGACAAAAATGTTAGGGTTTGGTCCAACAGGGGCGTTTTTATCCTGAAATTTGTCCCCATTGAGGTCCAATATTGGCTTTTCCACCCAATGTTGCATTTTCCGTCCAATTGGAGCGCTTTTATCCCAAAACTCATCCCTGTTGAGTTCCAACCTTGACTTTTCCATCCAACGTTGACTTTTTCACCCAATTGGGGCGTTTTCATCCCAAAATTCACCCCCATTGACCAAAATCTTGGGTTTTGGTAGGATGGGGGCGTTTTTTATCCTAAAATTTGTCCCCATTGAGGTCCAATATTGAGTTTTCCACCCAACGTTGACTTTTCCATCCAAATTGGAGCGTTTTTATCCCAAAACTCATCCCTGTTGAGATCCAACCCTGACTTTTCCATCCAACGTTGACTTTTTCACCCAAATGGAGCGTTTTTATCTCAAAATTCATCCCCATTGACCAAAATCTTGGGGTTTGGTCCAACGGGGGCGTTTTTATCCCGAAATTTGTCCCCATTGAGGTCCAATATTGGCTTTTCCACCCAATGTTGAATTTTCCGTCCAATTGGAGCGCTTTTATCCCAAAACTCATCCCTGTTGAGTTCCAACCTTGACTTTTCCATCCAACGTTGACTTTTCCGTCCAATTGGGGCGTTTTTATCCCAAAATTCACCCCCATTGACCAAAATCTTGGGTTTTGGTAGGATGGGGGCCTTTTTATCCTAAAATTTGTCCCCATTGAGGTCCAATATTGAGTTTTCCACCCAACGTTGACTTTTCCATCCAATTGGAGCGTTTTTATCCCAAAATTCATCCCCATTGACCAAAATCTTGGGGTTTGGTCCAACGGGGGCGTTTTTATCTCAAAATTTGTCCCATTGATGTTGAACATTGACCTTTCCACCCAACACTGACTTTTCCACCCAATTAGGGCATTTTTATCACAAATCCATCCTTCATAAACTTAACATTGTCTTTTCTACCCAATTGGAGCATTTTTATCCCAAAATTCATCCCCATTGACCACAGTCGTGGGTTTTGATCCAACGGGGGCGTTTTTATCCCAAAATTTGTCCCATTGATGTTGAATCTTGACTTTTCCACCCAACTGGGTGTTTTTATCCAAAAATCCATCCCCCTTGATGCCCAGCGTTGGCTTTTCCACCCAACTGGGCATTTTTATTCCAAATCCATCCTCGTTGATGTCCGACGTTGACTTTTCTACCCAATTGGGGTGTTTTTATCCTAAAATTTGTCCCCATGGAAGTCCAATATTGGCTTTTTCACCCAACATTGACTTTTCATTCCAATTGGATCGTTTTTATCCCAAAACTCATCCCTGTTGAGATCCAACCTTGACTTTTCCATCCAACATTGACTTTTTCACCCAATTGGGACGTTTTTATCCCAAAATTCATCCCC
>JAVTVJ010011342.1:0-19529 GCA_034509425.1 Eopsaltria australis | reverse complement strand
GCGATTAATTAACGCTGATTGACTCTGCTTTTCATGCAAATGAAGTTTATTGCAAGGAAATGAATAAGATTTAATTGAATCACGCCTGTATTTATGTAAATAAATGATGAATATTCACCGACTATACGCAAATGAGGTTGGAGTGTGGATGTTGGTGTTAGGCCACGCCCCTTTTGATTCAAACAAGGCCCCGTGATCACTGGGTGTGGCCACGCCCTTTATGCTAATCAGGGACAAATATGCTCAGCCCAAAACCCCCAAATTCACCCCAAAATCCTGCTCAGATCCTTCTAAACCCCTCAGGGACCCCCAAAATCCCACAAATTCACCCCAAAATCCACTTCATACCCTCAGAAACCGCTCAGGGACGCCCAAAATCCCCCAAATTCACCCCAAAATCCACTTCAGGTGCCCCTAAACCCCTCAGGGATCCCCAAAATCCACCAAATTCACCCCACAATCCCCCATATTCTACCTGGGACCCCCATCATCCCCTACATTTCCCCCCCAAGCCCTCAGATCGCCTCACAACCCACTGCGTTAGCGCCACCTAGTGGCCGGGAGGTCTCAGTGCCTGCCGGGCTACAGCCAGGCCGAGCAGGAGCTGCGCATGCGCCGCCTGCTGGGGGAGGAGTCGCCCGTCACGCCACGCCCCTGGGGGCGGGGCCGCGGCCGCTATGCAAATGAGGCGGCCTTAGATGGGAAAAATGAGCAAATATGGAAAAGATGGCTGAAAGTGGAGGAAAATGCGGTTTTTAGGGGGGAAAAGGGGGATCTGGGGGCAGTTTGGGGGGATTTGGGGAAAACTGGGGCAGTTCTGGGTCATTTTGGGGACTTTTTTGGGAAGTTTTGGGTCATTTTGGGTCTTTTGGAGGGCTTGGGGAAACACTTGATGCAAATGATGGAAATGCGATTAATTAATGCTGATGGACTCTGCTTTTCATGCAAATGAAGTTTATTGCAAGGGAATGAATAAGATCTAATTGAATCACGCCTGTATTTATGCAAAAAAATGATGAATATTCACCGACTAGACGCAAATGAGGTTGGAGTGAGGATGTTGGTGTTAGGCTACGCCCCTTTTGATTCAAACAAGGCCCCGTGATCACTGGCTGTGGCCACGCCCTTTATGCTAATCAGGGACAAATATGGTCAGCCCAAAACCCCCAAATTCACCCCAAAATCCTGCTCAGATCCTTCTAAACCCCTCAGGGACCCCCAAAATCCCCCAAATTCACCCCAAAATCCACTTCAGATCCCCCTAAACCGCTCAGGGACACCCAAATCCCCCAAATTCACCCCAAAATCCACTTCAGGTGCCCCTAAACCCCTCAGGGATCCCCAAAATCCACCAAATTCACCCCACAATCCCCCATATTCTACCTGGGACCCCCATCATCCCCAACATTTCCCCCCAAAGGCCTCAGATCGCCTCAAAACCCACTGCATTAGCGCCACCGAGTGGCCGGGAGGTCTCAGTGCCTGCCTTGGCTACAGCCAGGCGAGCAGAGCTGGCATGGCCGCCTGCTGCGGGGGGAGTCGGCCCATTCAGGCCACGCCCTTGAGGGCGGGAACCCGGACGCTATGGGCAAATGAGCGGCCTTAGATGGGAAAAATTGAGCAACTATGGAAAAGATGGCTGAAAAATGGAGGAAAATGCGGTTTTATAGGGAAAAAGGGGTCTGGGGAAGTTATGCGGGGATTTGGGAAATTGGGGCAGTTCTGGGTCATTTTGGGGACTTTTTGGGAAAGTTTTGGGTCATTTGGGGTCTTTTGGAGGGCTTGGGGAAACACTTGATGCAATGGTTGGAAATGCGCTTGATTAACGCTGATGGACTCTGCTTTTCATGCAAATGAAGTTTATTGCAAGGGAATGAATAAGATTTAATTGAATCACGCCTGTATTTATGCAAATAAATGATGAATATTCACCGACTAGACGCAAATGAGGTTGGAGTGTGGATGTTAGTGTTAGGCCACGCCCCTTTTGATTCAAACAAGGCCCCGTGATCACTGGGTGTGGCCACGCCCTTTATGCTAATCAGGGACAAATATGGTCAGCCCAAAACCCCCCAAATTCACCCCAAAATCCTGCTCAGATCCTTCTAAACCCCTCAGGGACCCCCAAAATCCCCAAATTCACCCCAAAATCCACTTCAGATCCCCCTAAACCGCTCTAGGGACACCCAAAGATCCCCCAAATTCACCCCAAAATCCACTTCAGGTGCCCCTAAAACCCCTCAGGGATCCCCAATATCAACCAAATTCACCCCACAATCCCCCAATTCTACCGGGACCCCATCAATCCCTACATTTCCCCCCAAAAGCCCTCGATCGCCTCAAAACCCACTGCGTTAGCGCCACCTAGTGGCCGGAGGTTCTCAGTCGCCTGCCGGGTAGAGCCAGGCCGAGCAGAGCTGCGCATGCGCCGCCTGCTGGGGAGGAGTCGCCCGTCAGGCCACGCCCCTGGGGCGGGCGGGACGCTATGCAAATGAGGCGGCCTTAGATGGGAAAAATGAGCAAATATGGAAAAGATGGCTGAAAATGGAGGAAAATGCGGTTTTTAGGGGGGAAAAGGGGGATCTGGGGGCAGTTTGGGGGGATTTGGGGAAAAATTGGGGCAGTTCTGGGTCATTTTGGGGACTTTTTGGGGAAGTTTTGGGTCATTTTGGGTCTTTTGGAGGGCTTGGGGAAACACTTGATGCAAATGATGGAAATGCGATTAATAACGCTGATGGACTCTGCTTTTCATGCAAATGAAGTTTATTGCAAGGGAATGAATAAGATTTAATTGAATCACGCCTGTATTTATGCAAAAAAATGATGAATATTCTCCGACTATATGCAAATGAGGTTGGAGTGTGGATGTTGGTGTTAGGCCACGCCCCTTTTGATTCAAACAAGGTCCCGTGATCACTGGGTGTGGCCACGCCCTTTATGCTAATCAGGGACAAATATGGTCAGCCCAAAACCCCCCAAATTCACCCCAAAATCCTGCTTAGATCCTTCTAAACCCCTCAGGGACCCCCAAAATCCCCCAAATTCACCCCAAAATCCACTTCAGATCCCCCTAAACCGCTCAGGGACACCCAAAATCCCCAAAATTCACCCCAAAATCCACTTCAGGTGCCCCTAAACCCCTCAGGGATCCCCAAAATCCACCAAATTCACCCCACAATCCCCCATATTCTACCTAGGACCCCCATCATCCCCTACATTTCCCCCCAAAGCCCTCAGATCGCCTCAAAACCCACTGCAGTAGCGCCACCTAGTGGCCGGGAGGTCTCAGTGCCTGCCGGGCTAGAGCCAGGCCGAGCAGGAGCTGCGCATGCGCCGCCTGCTGGGGGAGGAGTCGCCCGTCAGGCCACGGCCCTGGGGGGCGGGGCCGCGGCCGCTATGCAAATGAGGCGGCCTTAGATGGGAAAAATGAGCAACTAAGGAAAAGATGGCTGAAAATGGAGGAAAATGCGGTTTTTAGGGGGGAAAAGGGGGATCTGGGGGCAGTTTGGGGGGATTTGGGGAAAATTGGGGCAGTTCTGGGTCATTTTGGGGACTTTTTGGGGAAGTTTTGGGTCATTTTGGGTCTTTTGGAGGGTTTGGGGAAACACTTGATGTGCAAATGGATGGAATGTGACGATTAATTAAACGCTGATAGGACTCTGCTTTTGTCAATGCAAATGAAGTTTATTGCAAGGGAATGAATAAGATTTAATTGAATCACGCCTGTATTTATGCCAAAAAAATCGATGAATATTCTCTACTATACGCAAATGAGGTTGGAGTGTGGATGTTTGGTGTTAGGCCACGCCTCGGTTGCCTTTTGATTCAAACAAGGCCCCGTGATCACTGGGTGTGGCCACGGGCCCTTTAATGGCTAAATCAGGACAAAATATGGTCAGCCCAACCCCCCAAATTCACCCCAAAATCCACTTCAGATCCCTCTAAACCGCTCAGGGACACCCAAAATCCCCCAAATTCACCTCAAAATCCACTTCAGGTGCCCCTAAACCCCTCAGGGATCCCCAAAATCCACCAAATTCACCCCACAATCCCCCATATTCTACCTGGGACCCCTATCATCCCCTACATTTCCCCCCAAAGCCCTCAGATCGCCTCAAAACCCACTGGGTTAGCGCCACCTAGTGGCCGGGAGGTCTCAGTGCCTGCCGGGCTAGAGCCAGGCCGAGCAGGAACTGCGCATGCGCCGCCGGCTGGGGGAGGAGTCGCCCGTCAGGCCACTCCCCTGGGGGCGGGGCCGCGGCCGCTATGCAAATGAGGCGGCCGTAGATGGGAAAAATGAGCCAATATGGAAAAGATGGCTGAAAATGGAGGAAAATGCGGGTGTTTTAGGGGGGAACGGGGATCTGGGGGCGGAGTTTGGGGGATAATGGGGAAAAGTTGGGCAGCCTTCTGGGTCATTTTGGGGACTTTTTGGGGAAGTTTTGTGGGTCATTTGTGGGTCTTTTGGAGGGCTTGGGGAAACACTTGATGCAATTGATGGAAATGCGATTAATTAACGCTGATGGACTCTGCTTTTCATGCAAATGAAGTTTATTGCAAGGGAATGAATAAGATCTAATTGAATCACGCCTGTATTTATGCAAATAAATGATGAATATTCACCGACTATAAGCAAATGAGGTTGGAGTGTGAATGTTGGTGTTAGGCCACGCCCCTTTTGATTCAAACAAGGCCCCGTGATCACTGGGTGCCGCCACGCCCTTTATGCTAATCAGGGACAAATATGGTCAGCCCAAAACCCCCCAACTTCACCCCAAAAATCCTGCTCAGATCCTAAACCCCTCAGGGACCCCCAAAATCCCCCAAATTCACCCCAAAATCCACTTCAGATCCCCCTAAACCGCTCAGGGACACCCAAATCCCCCAAATTCACCCCAAAATCCACTTCAGGTGCCCCTAAACCCCTCAGGGATCCCCAAAATCCACCAAATTCACCCCACAGTCCCCCATATTCTACCTGGGACCCCCATCATCCCCTACATTTTCCCCCAAAGCCCTCAGATCGCCTCAAAACCCACTGCGTTAGCGCCACCTAGTGGCCGGGAGGTCTCAGTGCCTGCCGGGCTAGAGCCAGGCCGAGCAGGAGCTGCGCATGCGCCGCCTGCTGGGGAGGAGTCGCTCGTCAGGCCACGCCCCTGGGGGCGGGGCCGCGGCCGCTATGCAAATGAGGCGGCCTTAGATGGGAAAAATGAGCAACTATGGAAAAGATGGCTGAAAATGGAGGAAAATGCGGTTTTTAGGGGGGAAAAGGGGGATCTGGGGGCAGTTTGGGGGAATTTGGGGAAAATTGGGGCAGTTCTGGGTCATTTTGGGGACTTTTTGGGGAAGTTTTCGGTCATTTTGGGTCTTTTGGAGGGCTTGGGGAAACACTTGATGCAAATGATGGAAATGCGATTAATTAACGCTGATGGACTCTGCTTTTCATGCAAATGAAGTTTATTGCAAGGGAATGAATAAGATTTAATTGAATCACGCCTGTATTTATGGCAAAAAATGATGAATATTCACCGACTATACGCAAATGAGGTTGGAGTGTGGATGTTGGTGTTAGGCCACGCCCCTTTTGATTCTAAAAAGGCTCCGTGATAACTGGGTGTGGCCACGCCCTTTATGCTACAGGGACAATATGGTCAGGGCCCAAAACCGGCCCCAACTTCACCCCAAAATCCTGCTCAGATTCCTTCTAACCTTCAGAGACCCCCAAATCCCCCATAATTCACGTCCCAAAATCCACTCAGATCCCCTAAACCGCTCAGGGACACCCAAATCCCCAATTCACGCCCAAATCCACTTTCAGGTGCCCTACCCTCAGGGATCCCCAAAATCACCAAATTCACCCCACAATCCCCCATATTCTACTGGGACCCCATATCCCCTACATTTCCCGCAAAGCCCTTCAATCGCTGAAGAATCAACCACTGCGTTTAGCGCCACTAGTGCCGAGGTCTCAGTTGCCTGCCGGGCTAGAGCCAGGCCGAGCAGGAGCTGCGGCATGCGCCGCCTGCCTGGGGGAGAGTCGCACGTCAGGCACGCCCCTGGGGGCGGGGCCGCGGCTGCTATGCAAATGAGGCGGCCTTAGATGGGAAAAATGACCAAATATGGAAAAGATGGCTGAAAATGGAGGAAATGCGGTTTTTAAGGGGGAAAAGGGGGATCTGGGGCAGTTTGGGGGGATTTGGGGAAAATTGGGGCAGTTCTGGGTCATTTTGGGGACTTTTTGGGGAAGTTTTGGGTCATTTTGGGTCTTTTTGAGGGCTTGGGGAAACACTTGATGCAAATGATGGAAATGCGATTAATTAACGCTGATGGACTCTGCTTTTCATGCAAATGAAGTTTATTGCAAGGGAATGAATAAGATTTAATTGAATCACGCCTGTATTTATGCCAAAAAATGATGAATATTCACCGACTATACGCAAATGAGGTTGGCGTGTGGATGTTGGTGTTAGGCCACGCCCCTTTTGATTCAAACAAGGCCCCGTGATCACTGGGTGTGGCCACGCCCTTTATGCTAATCAGGGACAAATATGGTCAGCCCAAAACCCCCCAAATTCACCGCAAAATCCTGCTCAGATCCTTCTAAACCCCTCAGGGACCCCCAAAATCCCCCAAATTCACCCCAAAATCCACTTCAGATCCCCCTAAACCGCTCAGGGACACCCAAAATGCCCCAAATTCACCCCAAAATCCACTTCAGGTGCCCCTAAACCCCTCAGGGATCCCCAAAATCCACCAAATTCACCCCACAATCCCCCATATTCTACCTGGGACCCCCATCATCCCCTACATTTCCCCCCAAAGCCCTCAGATCGCCTCCAAACCCACTGCGTTAGCGCCACCTAGTGGCCGGGAGGTTTCAGTGCCTGCCGGGCTAGAGCCAGGCCGAGCAGGAGCTGCGCATGCGCCGCCTGCTGGGGGAGGAGTCGCCCGTCAGGCCACGCCCTGGGGGCGGGGCCGCGGCCGCTATGCAAATGAGGCCGCCTTAGATGGGAAAAATGAGCAAATATGGAAAAGATGGCTGAAAATGGAGGAAAATGCGGTTTTTAGGGGGGAAAAGGGGATCTGGGGGCAGTTTGGGGCGATTTGGGGAAAATTGGGGCAGTTCTGGGTCATTTTGGGGACTTTTTGGGGAAGTTTTGGGTCATTTTGGGTCTTTTGGAGGGCTTGGGGAAACACTTGATGCAAATGATGGAAATGCGATTAATTAACGCTGATGGACTCTGCTTTTCATGCAAATAAAGTTTATTACAAGGGAATGAATAAGATTTAATTGAATCACGCCTGTATTTTGCAAAAAAATGATGAATATTCTCCGACTATACGCAAATGAGGTTGGAGTGTGGATGTTGGTGTTAGGCCACGCCCCTTTTGATTCAAACAAGGCCCCGTGATCACTGGGTGTGGCCACGCCCTTTATGCTAATCAGGGACAAATATGGTCAGCCCAAACCCCCAATCACGGCCCAAAATCCTGCTCAGATCCTTCTAAAAAACCCCTCGGGACCGCCCAAAATCGCCACAAATTCACCGCCAAAATCCAATTCAGTCCCCCTAAACCTCAGGGACACCCAAATCCCCCAAATTCACCCACAAAATCCACTTCAGGTGGCCCCTAACCCATCAGGGATCCCCAAAATCCACCAAATTCACCCACAAATCCCCCATATTCTACTGGGACCCTCCATCATCCTACATTTCCCCCCAAAGCCCTCAGAATGCCTCAAAACAAAACCCACTGCGTGAGCGCCACCTAGTGGCCGGGAAGTCCTCAGTGCCTGCGGGCTAGAGCCAGGCGAGCAGGAGCTGCGCATGCGCCGCCTGCTGGGAGGAAGGTTCGCCCCGTCCAGGCACGCCCCTGGGGCGGGGCCCGGCGCTAATGCAAAGAGGCGGCCTTAGATGGGAAAATGAGAACTATGAAGATGGTGAAAATTGGAGGAAAATGCGGTTTTTAGGGGGGACGGGGGGATCGGGGGGCCGTTGGGGGGGATTTGGGGAAATTGGGGCAGTTCTGGGTCATTTTGGGGACTTTTTGGGGAAGTTTTGGGTCATTTTGGGTCTTTTGGAGGGCTTGGGGAAACACTTGATGCAAATGATGGAAATGCGATTAATTAACGCTGATGGACTCCGCTTTTCATGCAAATGAAGTTTATTGCAAGGGAATGAATAAGATTTAATTTAATCACGCCTGTATTTTGCAAATAAATGATGAATATTCACCGACTATACGCAAATGAGGTTGGAGTGTGGATGTTGGTGTTAGGCCACGCCCCTTTTGATTCAAACAAGGCCCCGTGATCACTGGGTGTGGCCACGCCCTTTATGCTAATCAGGGACAAATATGGTCAGCCCAAAACCCCCCAAATTCACCCCAAAATCCTGCTCAGATCCTTCTAAACCCCTCAGGGCCCCCCAAAATCCCCCAAATTCACCCCAAAATCCACTTCAGATCCCCCTAAACCGCTCAGGGACACCCAAAATCCCCCAAATTCACCCCAAAATCCACTTCAGGTGCCCCTAAACCCCTCAGGGATCCCCAAAATCCACCAAATTCACCCCACAATCCCCCCTATTCTACCTGGGACCCCCATCATCCCCTACATTTCCCCCCACAGCCCTCAGATCGCCTCAAAACCCACTGCGTTAGCGCCACCTAGTGGCCGGGAGGTCTCAGTGCCTGCCGGGCTAGAGCCAGGCCGAGCAGGAGCTGCGCATGCGCCGCCTGCTGGGGGAGGAGTCGCCTGTCAGGCCACGCCCCTGGGGCGGGGCCGCGGACGCTATGCAAATGAGGCGGCCTTAGATGGGAAAAATGAGCAACTATGGAAAAGATGGCTGAAAATGGAGGAAAATGCGGTTTTTAGGGGGGAAAAGGGGGATCTGGGGGCAGTTGGGGGGAATTTGGGGAAAATTGGGGCAGTTCTGGGTCATTTTGGGGACTTTTTGGGGAAGTTTTGGGTCATTTTGGGTCTTTTGGAGGGCTTGGGGAAACACTTGATGCAAATAATGGAAATGCGATTAATTAACGCTGATGGACTCTGCTTTTCATGCAAATGAAGTTTATTGCAAGGGAATGAATAAGATTTAATTGAATCACGCCTGTATTTTGCAAATAAATGATGAATATTCACCGACTATACGCAAATGAGGTTGGAGTGTGGATGTTGGTGTTAGGCCACGCCCCTTTTGATTCAAACAAGGCCCCGTGATCACTGGGTGTGGCCACGCCCTTTATGCTAATCAGGGACAAATATGGTCAGCCCAAAACCCGCCCAAATTCATCAAATCCTGCTCAGATCCTTCTAAACCCCTCAGGGACCCCCAAAATCCCCCAAATTCACCCCAAAATCCACTTCAGATCCCCCTAAACCGCTCAGGGACACCCAAAATCCCCCAAATTCACCCCAAAATCCACTTCAGGTGCCCCTAAACCCCTCAGGGATCCCCAAAATCCACCAAATTCACCCCACAATCCCCCATATTCTACCTGGGACCCCCATCATCCCCTACATTTCCCCCCAAAGCCCTCAGATCGCCTCAAAACCCACTGCGTTAGCGCCACCTAGTGGCCGGGAGGTCTCAGTGCCTGCCGGGCTAGAGCCAGGCCGAGCAGGAGCTGCGCATGCGCCGCCTGCTGGGGGAGGAGTCGCCCGTCAGGCCACGCCCCTGGGGGCGGGCCGCGGCCGCTATGCAAATGAGGCGGCCTTAGATGGGAAAAATGAGCAAATATGGAAAAGATGGCTGAAAATGGAGGAAAATGCGGTTTTTAGGGGGAAACGGGGGATCTGGGGGCAGTTTGGGGGGATTTGGGGAAAATTGGGGCAGTTCTGGGTCATTTTGGGGACTTTTTGGGGAAGTTTTGGGTCATTTTGGGTCTTTTGGAGGGCTTGGGGAAACACTTGATGCAAATGATGCAATTGCGATGAATTAACGCTGATGGACTCTGCTTTTCATGCAAATGAAGTTTATTGCAAGGGAATGAATAAGATTTAATTGAATCACGCCTGTATTTATGCAAAAAAATGATGAATATTCACCGACTATACGCAAATGAGGTTGGAGTGTGGATGTTGGTGTTAGGCCACGCCCCTTTTGATTCAAACAAGGCCCCGTGATCACTGGGTGTGGCCACGCCCTTTATGCTAATCAGGGACAAATATGGTCAGCCCAAAACCCCCAAATTCACCCCAAAATCCTGCTCAGATCCTTCTAAACCCCTCAGGGACACCCAAAATCCCCCAAATTCACCCCAAAATCCACTTCAGATCCCCCTAAACCGCTCAGGGACACCCAAAATCCCCCAAATTCACCCCAAAATCCACTTCAGGTGCCCCTAAACCCCTCAGGGATTCCCAAAATCCACCAAATTTTCCCCACAATCCCCCATATTCTACCTGGGACCCCCATCATCCCCTACATTTCCCCCCAAAGCCCTCAGATCGCCTCAAAACCCACTGCGTTAGCGCCACCTAGTCGCCGGGAGGTCTCAGTGCCTGCCGGGCTAGAGCCAGGCCGAGCAGGAGCTGCGCATGCGCCGCCTGCTGGGGGAGGAGTCGCTCGTCAGGCCACGCCCCTGGGGGCGGGGCCGCGGCCGCTATGCAAATGAGGCGGCCTTAGATGGGAAAAATGACCAAATATGGAAAAGATGGCTGAAAATGGAGGAAAATGCGGTTTTTAGGGGGGAAAAGGGGGATCTGGGGGCAGTTTGGGGGGATTTGGGGAAAATTGGGGCAGTTTTGGGTCATTTTGGGTCTTTTGGAGGGCTTGGGGAAACACTTGATGGAAATAATGGAAATGCGATGAATTAACGTTGATGGACTCTGCTTTTCACGCAAATGAAGTTTATTGCAAGGGAATGAATAAGATTTAATTGAATCACGCCTGTATTTATGCAAAAAAATGATGAATATTCACCGACTATATGCAAATGAGGTTGGAGTGTGGATGTTGGTGTTAGGCCACGCCCCTTTTGATTCAAACAAGGCCCCGTGATCACTGGGTGTGGCCACGCCCTTTATGCTAATCAGGGACAAATATGGTCAGCCCCAAATCCCCCAAATTCACCCCAAAATCCACTTCAGATCCGTCAAAACCCTCAGCGATCCCCAAAATCCCCCAAATTCACCCCAAAATCCACTTCAGGTGCCTCTAAACCCCTCCGGGACACCCAAAATCCCCCAAATTCACCCCAAAATCATCTTCAGATCCTTCTAAAGCATTCTGGGACCCCCAAAATCCTCCAAATTCACCCCAAAATCCACTTCAGATCCCCCTAAACCGCTCAGGGACACCCAAAATCCCCCAAATTCACCCCAAAATCCACTTCAGGTGCCCCTAAAACCCTCAGGGATCCCCAAAATCCACCAAATTCACCCCACAATCCCCCATATTCTACCTGGGACCCCCATCATCCCCTACATTTCCCCCCAAAGCCCTCAGATCGCCTCAAAACCCACTGCGTTAGCGCCACCTAGTGGCCGGGAGGTCTCAGTGCCTGCCGGGCTAGAGCCAGGCCGAGCAGGAGCTGCGCATGCGCCGCCTGCTGGGGGAGGAGTCGCCCGTCAGGCCACGCCCCTGGGGGCGGGGCCGCGGCCGCTATGCAAATGAGGCGGCCTTAGATGGGAAAAATGACCAAATATGGAAAAGATGGCTGAAAATGGAGGAAAATGCGGTTTTTAGGGGGGAAAAGGGGGATCTGGGGGCAGTTTGGGGGGATTTGGGGAAAATTGGGGCAGTTCTGGGTCATTTTGGGGACTTTTTTGGGAAGTTTTGGGTCATTTTGGGTCTTTTGGAGGGCTTGGGGAAACCCTTGATGCAAATGATGTAAATGCGATGAATTAACGCTGATGGACTCTGCTTTTCATGCAAATGAAGTTTATTGCAAGGGAATGAATAAGATTTAATTGAATCACGCCTGTATTTATGCCAAAAAATGATGAATATTCACCGACTATACGCAAATGAGGTTGGAGTGTGGATGTTGGTGTTAGGCCACGCCCCTTTTGATTCAAACAAGGCCCCGTGATCACTGGGTGTGGCCACGCCCTTTATGCTAATCAGGGACAAATATGGTCAGCCCAAAATCCCCATTAAATTCACCCCAAAATCCTGCTCAGATCCGTCTAAAACCCTCAGGGACCCCCAAAATCCCCCAAATTCACCCCAAAATCAACTTCAGATCCCCCTAAACCGCTCAGGGACACCCAAAATCCCCCAAATTCACCCCAAAATCCACTTCAGATCCCTCTAAACCCCTCAGGGATCCCCAAAATCTCCCAAATTCACCCCAAAATCCACTTCAGATCCCTCTAAACCCCTCAGGGATCCCCAAAATCTCCGCAAATTCACCCCCAAAATCCACTTTCAGGGCCCCTAAAAAACCCCTAGGATCCCCAAAATCCCCGAAATTCACCCCAAAATCCACTTCAGGTGCCCCTAAACCCCTCAGGGATCCCCAAAATCCACCAATTCACCCCACAATCCACTTCAGTGCCCCTAAACCCCTCAGGATCCCCAAATCACCAATTCACCCCACAATCCCCCATATTCTACCTCGGGACCCCCACAATCCCCTACATTTCCCCCCAAAGCCCTTAGATCGCCTCAAAACCCACTGCGTTAGCGCCACCTAGTGGCCGGGAGGTCTCAGTGTCTGCCGGGCTAGAGCCAGGCCGAGCAGGAGCTGCGCATGCGCCGCCTGCTGGGGGAGGAGTCGCCTGTCAGGCCACGCCCCTGGGGCGGGGCCGCGGCCGCTATGCAAATGAGGCGGCCTTAGATGGGAAAAATGACCAAATATGGAAAAGATGGCTGAAAATGGAGGAAAATGCGGTTTTTAGGGGGGAAAAGGGGGATCTGGGGGCAGTTTGGGGGGATTTGGGAAAATTGGGGCAGTTCTGGGTCATTTGGGACTTTTTGGGGAAGTTTTGGTTCATTTGCGTCTTTTGGAGGGCTTGGCCGAAACAATGCAAAAATGGAAAATGCGATGTATTAATGCTGATGGACCTCTGCTTTTCATGCAAATGAAGTTATATTCAAGGAATGAAATAAGTCTTAATTGAATCACGCCTTGTATTTATGCAAAAAAATGATGAATATTCACCGACTATACGCAAATAGGTTGGAAGTGATGGATGTTGGTTTAGCCACGCCCTTTTGATTCAACAAGGCCCCGTGATCCTGGCTGTGGCCACGCCCTTTATGCTAATGAGGGACAAACATGGTCAGCCCAAAATCCCCAATAAATTCACCCCAAAATCCTGCTCAGATCCTTCTAAACCCCTCAAGGACCCCCAAAATCCCCCAAATTCACCCAAATATCCACTTCAGGTGCCCCTAAACCGCTCAGGGACACCCAAAATCCCCCAAATTCACCCCAAAATCCACTGCAGGTGCCCCTAAACCCCTCAGGGATCCCCAAAATCCACCAAATTCACCCCACAATCCCCCATATTCTACCTGGGACCCCCATCATCCCCTACATTTCCCCCAAAGCCCTCAGATCGCCTCAAAACCCACTGCGTTAGCGCCACCTAGTGGCCGGGAGGTCTCAGTGCCTGCCGGGCTAGAGCCAGGCCGAGCAGGAGCTGCGCATGCGCCGCCTGCTGGGGGAGGAGTCGCCCGTCAGGCCACGGCCCTGGGGGCGGGGCCGCGGCCGCTATGCAAATGAGGCGGCCATAGATGGGAAAAATGACCAAATATGGAAAAGATGGCTGAAAATGTAGGAAAATGCGGTTTTTAGGGAGGAAAAGGGAAATCTGGGGGCAGTTTGGGGGGATTTGGGGAAAATTGGGGCAGTTCTGGGTCATTTTGGGGACTTCTTGGAGAAGTTTTGGGTCATTTTGGGTCTTTTGGAGGGCTTGGGGAAACACTTGATGCAAATGATGGAAATGCGATGAATTAACGCTGATGGACTCTGCTTTTCATGCAAATGAAGTTTATTGCAAGGGAATGAATAAGATTTAATTGAATCACGCCTGTATTTATGCAAAAAAAATGATGAATATTCACCGACTAGACGCAAATGAGGTTGGAGTGTGGATGTTGGTGTTAGGCCACGCCCCTTTGGATTCAAACAAGGCCCCGTGATCACTGGGTGTGGCCACGCCCTTTATGCTAATCAGGGACAAATATGGTCAGCCCAAAACCTCCCAAATTCACCCCAAAATCCTGCTCAGATCCTTCTAAACCCATCAGGGACCCCAAAATCCCCCAAATTCACCCCAAAATCCACTTCAGATCCCCCTAAACCGCTCAGGGACACCCAAAATCCCCCAAATTCACCCCAAAATCCACTTCAGTTGCCCCTAAACCCTTCAGGGACACCCAAAATCCCCGAAATTCACCCCAAAATCCACTTCAGGTGCCCCTAAACCCCTCAGGGATCCCCAAAATCCACCAAATTCACCCACAATCCCCCATATTCTACCTGGGACCCCCATCATCCCCTACATTTCCCCCCAAAGCCCTCAGATCGCCTCAAAACCCACTGCGTTAGCGCCACCTAGTGGCCGGGAGGTCTCAGTGCCTGCCGGGCTCGAGCCAGGCCGAGCAGGAGCTGCGCATGCGCCGCCTGCTGGGGGAGGAGTCGCCCGTCAGGCCACGTTCCTTGGGGCGGGGTCGCGGCCTCTATGCAAATGAGGCGGCCTTAGATGGGAAAAATGAGCAAATATGGAAAAGATGGCTGAAAATGGAGGAAAATGCGGTTTTTAGGGGGGAAAAGGGGGATCTGGGGGCAGTTTTGGGGGATTTGGGGAAAATTGGGGCAGTTCTGGGTCATTTTGGGGACTTTTTGGGGAAGTTTTGGGTCATTTTGGGTCTTTTGGAGGGCTTGGGGAAACACTTGATGCAAATGATGGAAATGCGATTAATTAACGCTGATGGACTCTGCTTTCCATGCAAATGAAGTTTATTGCAAGGGAATGAATAAGATTTAATTGAATCACGCCTGTATTTATGCAAAAAAATGATGAATATTCACTGACTATACGCAAATGAGGTTGGAGTGTGGATGTTGGTGTTAGGCCACGCCCCTTTTGATTCAAACAAGGCCCCGTGATCACTGGGTGTGGCCACGCCCTTTATGCTAATCAGGGAAAAATATGGTCAGCCCAAAACCTCCCAAATTCACCCCAAAATCCTGCTCAGTGCCTTCTAAACCCTTCAGAGACCCCCAAAATCCTCCAAATTCACCCCAAAATCCACTTCAGGTGCCCCTAAACCGCTCAGGGACACCCAAAATCCCCCAAATTCACCCCAAAATCCACTGCAGGTGCCCCCAAACCCCTCAGGGATCCCCAAAATCCACCAAATTTTCCCCACAATCCCCCATATTCTGCCTGGGACCCCCATCATCCCCTACATTTCCCCCCAAAGCCCTCAGATCACCTCAAAACCCACTGCGTTAGCGCCACCTAGTGGCCGGGAGGTCTCAGTGCCTGCCGGGCTCGAGCCAGGCCGAGCAGGAGCTGCGCATGCGCCGCCTGCTGGGGGAGGAGTCGCCCATCAGGCCACGTTCCTGGGGGCGGGGTCGCTGCCGCTATGCAAATGAGGCGGTCTTAGATGGGAAAAATGAGCAAATATGGAAAAGATGGCTGAAAATGGAGGAAAATGCGGTTTTTAGGGGGGAAAAGGGGGATCTGGGGGCAGTTTGGGGGGATTTGGGGAAAATTGGGGCAGTTCTGGGTCATTTTGGGGACTTTTTGGAGAAGTTTTGGGTCATTTTGCATCTTTTGGAGGGCTTGGGGAAACACTTGATGCAAATGATGGAAATGCGATGAATTAACGTTGATGGACTCGGCTTTCCATGCAAATGAAGTTTATTGCAAGGGAATGAATAAGATTTAATTGAATCACGCCTGTATTTATGCAAAAAAAAGATGAATATTCACCGACTAGACGCAAATGATGTTGGAGTGTGGATGTTGGTGTTAGGCCACGCCCCTTTTGAGTCAAACAAGGCCCCGTGATCACTGGGTGTGGCCACGCCCTTTATGCTAATCAGGGACAAACATGGTCAGGCAAAAATCCCCATTAAATTCACCCCAAAATCCTGCTCAGATCCTTCTAAACCATTCAGGGACCCCCAAAATCCCCCAAATTCACCCCAAAATCAACTTCAGATCCCCCTAAACCCCTCAGGGACACCCAAAATCCCCCAAATTCACCCCAAAATCCACTGCAGGTGCCCCTAAACCCCTCAGGGATCCCCAAAATCCACCAAATTCCCCCCACAATCCCCCATATTCTGCCTGGGACCCCCATCATCCCCTACATTTCCCCCCAAAGCCCTCAGATCGCCTCAAAACCCACTGCGTTAGCGCCACCTAGTGTCCGGGAGGTCTCAGTGCCTGCCGGGCTAGAGCCAGGCCGAGCAGGAGCTGCGCATGCGCCGCCTGCTGGGGGAGGAGTCGCCCGTCAGGCCACGCCCCCGGGCGCGGGGCCGCGGCCGCTATGCAAATGAGGCAGCCTTAGATGGGAAAAATGACCAAATATGGAAAAGATGGCTGAAAATGGAGGAAAATGCGGTTTTTAGAGAGGAAAGGGGGATCTGGGGGCAGTTTGGGGGGATTTGGGGAAAATTGGGGCAGTTCTGGGTCATTTTGGGGACTTTTTGGGGCAGTTCTTGGTCATTTTGGGTCTTTTGGAGGGCTTGGGGAAACACTTGATGCAAATGATGGAAATGCGATGAATTAACGCTGATGGACTCTGCTTTTCATGCAAATGAAGTTTATTGCAAGGGAATGAATAAGATTTAATTGAATCACGCTTGTATTTATGCAAATAAATGATGAATATTCACCGACCAGACGCAAATGAGGTTGGAGTGTGGATGTTGGTGTTAGGCCACGCCCCTTTTGATTCAAACAAGGCCCCGTGATCTCTGGGTGTGGCCACGCCCTTTATGCTAATCAGGGACAAATTTGGTCAGGCAAAAATCGCCATTAAATTCACCCCAAAATCCTGCTCAGATCCTTCTAAACCATTCAGGGACCCCCAAAATCCCCCAAATTCACCCCAAAATCAACTTCAGATCCCCCTAAACCGCTCAGGGACACCCAAAATCCCCCAAATTCACCCCAAAATCCACTGCAGGTGCCCCCAAACCCCTCAGGGATCCCCAAAATCCACCAAATTCACCCCACAATCCCCCATATTCTTCCTGGGACCCCCATCATCCCCTACATTTCCCCCCAAAGCCCTCAGATCACCTCAAAACCCACTGCGTTAGCGCCACCTAGTGGCCGGGAGGTCTCAGTGCCTGCCGGGCTAGAGCCAGGCCGAGCAGGAGCTGCGCATGCGCCGCCTGCTGGGGGAGGAGTCGCTCGTCAGGCCACGTTCCTGGGGGCGGGGCCGCTGCCGCTATGCAAATGAGGCGGCCTTAGATGGGAAAAATGAGCAAATATGGAAAAGATGGCTGAAAATGGAGGAAAATGCGGTTTTTAAGGGGGAAAAGGGGGATCTGGGGCAGTTTGGGGGGATTTGGGGAAAATTGGGGCAGTTCTGGGTCATTTTGGGGACTTTTTGAGGAAGTTTTGGGTCATTTTGGGTCTTTTGGAGGGCTTGGGGAAACACTTGATGCAAATGATGCAATTGCGATGAATTAACTCTGATGGACTCTGCTTTTCATGCAAATGAAGTTTATTGCAAGGGAATGAATAAGATTTAATTGAATCACGCCTGTATTTATGCAAAAAAATGATGAATATTCACCGACTATACGCATATGAGGTTGGAGTGTGGATGTTGGTGTTAGGCCACGCCCCTTTTGATTCTAAAAAGGCTCCGTGATAACTGGGTGTGGCCACGCCCTTTATGCTAATCAGGGACAAATATGGTCAGCCCAAAACCCCCCAAATTCACCCCAAAATCCTGCTCAGATCATGCTAAACCATTCAGGGGACCCCCAAAATCCCCCAAATTCACCCCAAAATCCACTTCAGATCCGTCAAAACCCCTCAGGGACACCCAAAATCCCCCAAATTCACCCCAAAATCCACTGCAGGTGCCCCCAAACCCCTCAGGGATCCCCAAAATCCACGAAATTCACCCCACAATCCCCCATATTCTGCCTGGGACCCCCATCATCCCCTACATTTCCCCCCAAAGCCCTCAGATCGCCTCAAAACCCACTGCGTTAGCGCCACCTAGTGGCCGGGAGGTCTCAGTGCCTGCCGGGCTAGAGCCAGGCCGAGCAGGAGGTGCGCATGCGCCGCCTGCTGGGGGAGGAGTCGCCCGTCAGGCAACGCCCCTGCGGGCGGGGCCGCGGACGCTATGCAAATGAGGCGGCCTTAGATGGGAAAAATGACCAAATATGGAAAAGATGGCTGAAAATGGAGGAAAATGCGGTTTTTAGGGGGGAAAAGGGCAATCTGGGGGCAGTTTGGGGGGATTTGGGGAAAATTGGGGCAGTTCTGGGTCATTTTGGGGACTTTTTGAGGAAGTTTTGGGTCATTTTGGGTCTTTTGGAGGGCTTGGGGAAACCCTTGATGCAAATGATGGAAATGCGATGAATTAACGCTGATGGACTCTGCTTTTCATGGAAATGAAGTTTATTGCAAGGGAATGAATAAGATTTAATTGAATCACGCCTGTATTTATGCAAAAAAATGATGAATATTCACCGACTATACGCAAATGAGGTTGGAGTGTGGATGTTGGTGTTAGGCCACGCCCCTTTTGATTCAAAAAAGGCCCCGTGATCACTGGGTGTGGCCACGCCCTTTATGCTAATCAGGGACAAATATGGTCAGCCCAAAACCCCCCAAATTCACCCCAAAATCCTGCTCAGATCATTCTAAACCATTCAGGGACCCTCAAAATCCCCCAAATTCACCCCAAAATCCACCTCAGGTGCCTCTAAACCCCTCAGGGACACCCAAAATCCCCCAAATTCACCCCAAAATCCACTGCAGGTGCCCCTAAACCCCTCAGGGATCCCCAAAATCCACCAAATTAACCCCACAATCCCCCATATTCTGCCTGGGACCCCCATCATCCCCTACATTTCCCCCCAAAGCCCTCAGATTGCCTCAAAACCTACTGCGTTAGCGCCACCTAGTGGCCGGGAGGTCTCAGTGCCTGCCGGGCTAGAGCCAGGCCGAGCAGGAGCTGCGCATGCGCCGCCTGCTGGGGGAGGAGTCGCCCGTCAGGCCACGCCCCTGGGGGCGGGGCCGCGGCCGCTATGCAAATGAGGCGGCCTTAGATGGGAAAAACGAGCAAATATGAAAAAGATGGCTGAAAATGGAGGAAAATGCGGTTTTTAGGGGGAAAAGGGGGATCTGGGGGCAGTTTGGGGGGATTTGGGGAAAATTGGGGCAGTTCTGGGTCATTTTGGGGACTTTTTGGGGAAGTTTTGGGTCATTTTGGGTCTTTTGGAGGGCTTGGGGAAACACTTGATGCAAATGATGAAAATGCGATTAATTAACGCTGATGGACTCTGCTTTTCATGCAAATGAAGTTTATTGCAAGGGAATGAATAAGATTTAATTGAATCACGCCTGTATTTATGCAAAAAAA
>JAVTVJ010011341.1:0-30421 GCA_034509425.1 Eopsaltria australis | reverse complement strand
CCAAAAATGACCCAAAATTGGCTGTAAAATGATGCAAAACATCCCCATTAAATGACCCAGAAATTGCACCAAAAATAGCCTTTAAAACAGCCCCAAAAAATGACCCAGAAATGGCTCAAAAATGGCCCCAAAATTGACCTAAAAATAGCCCAAAACAATGATCCAAAAATGGCTCAAAAATGGCTCCAAAATAGCCCCTGAAATTGCCCAAAAAAGACCTAAAAATGACCCAAACTTAAGCCCAAAATAGACTCGAACTACCAAAATGGCCGCCGCAGTGCCCGGATGTACTCGGCGCATGCGCACTTGGTCCCGAACTACCAAAAAGGCCGCCCCAGTGCCCGGATGTACTCGGCGCATGCGCACTTGGTCCCGAACTACCAAAATTGCCGCCGCAGTACCCGGATGTACTCGGCGCATGCGCAATTGGTCCCGAACAACCAAAATGGCCAGCCGCAGTGCCCGGATGTACACACAAATGTCCCAACAAAAAAATGATGGAGAAATGGCCCAAAAAATGACCCAAAAAGGCACAGAAATGGCCCTAAGGATGACTCAAAAATAGCCCATAAAACGCCCCAAAAACGACCCAAAAATTACTCAAAAATAGCCCCAAAGATGACCCAAAAATGACCCAGAAATGACCCAAAAAAGCCCCCAAAAGGCCACAAAAATGACCCAAAATTGACCTCAAAAATTCCCCCGTAAATGACCCAAAAATGGCCCTGAAATGGCCACAAAAATGGCCCCGATAGTGGCGCAAAAAAGACCAAGAAATAGCCCAAAAAATGGCCCAAAAATGACCCAAAAATAAGCCCAAAATAGACTCAAAAAATGAATCAGAAATTGACCCAAATATGGGCCCTAAATGGCCCCCAAAATGGCCCAGAAATGACTCCAAAAATGACTCCATAAATGACCCAAAGTGACCCAAAATAGCTTAAAAATTGCCAAAACATGCCCAAAAATTCATCAAAAAACACACCCAAAGATGACCCAAGAATGATCCAAAAATAGCCTAAAAATTACCAAAAAATAGCCCCCAAAAAAACCCCAAAAATGGCCCACAAATGATCTAAAAATGATCCAAAACAATGACAGAAAAATGGCCCAAAAATGGCCCAGAAATGGACCCAAATGTCTCCAAAAATGGCCTAAAAAATGACCAAAAAATGGACCAAAAAATGACGCAAAAATAACATGAAAATGACTCAAAAATAGCCAAAAAAATAGCCCCTAAAAGGCCCCATGAACGACCAAAAAATGACCAAAAAATACCTCCATAAATGACCCAAAAATGACGTAAAAATTGGACAAAAAATGGCCCAAAAATAGACCCAAAATACCTCCCAAAATAACCTGAAAATGACACAAAAAAGCTTAAAAATAGCCCCAAAAATGACCCAGAAATGGCCCAAAAATGACCCAAAAATATCCCTAAAAATGACCAAAAAACAGCCCAAAAAAGACCAAAAAAATATCCCAAAAAAGACTCAAGAAGGGCCCATAAATGACCCAAAAAATGGCAACGATATGCCCCCGAATATGGCCCCAAAATTGGCCAAGAAATGGCCCCGAAAATGAATCAGAAATGGCCCCGAAAATGACCAAAAAAAGAACCAAGAATGGGCCCAAAATGGCTCCGAAGGTGGCCCCAAAAATGAACCCCAAAGTGGCCCCAAAATAGTCCAAAATTGACAAAAAAATGGCCCCATAAGTGGTCCAAAAATGACCCAAAAATTGGCCCAAAAGTGACCCAAAAATGGCCGCAAAAATGGCCGCAAAATTGACAAAAAAATGGCCCCAGAAATGGTCCAAAAATAACCCCAAAATTGGCCCAAAAATGACCCCCAAATAGACCTTAACATTATCCAAAAATGAACCAAAAAATGGCCGCTAAAATGGTACAAACTGGCCATAAATGACAAAAATTCACCCCAAAAATGACTCTAAAATGCGCCTCAAAATTGACCAAAAATGGCCAAAACAACGACCAAAATAGCCTCATATATGACCCAAATGGCCCAAAAAAGCCCCAAAATAGGCCCTCAAAAATGAACCAAAAATGTCCCCAAATTGACCCAACTGCCCTTAAAAAATGACCAAAAAATGACTCAAAAGTGGCCCAATGGCTCTGAAAATGGCCCTAAAAATGCGCCTTAAAATGACCCCAAAATAGGCCCGAATAGCCCCAAAAATGGCTCAAAAATTACCCAAAATAGCCCTAAAAAATCACCCCAAAATGCCCAAAAATAGTGCCCCTAAATGACACAAAAATGGCCTAAATTACCCAAAAAATGGTCAAAAATGACGGAAAGATTAAACACAAAAAATGACCCAAAATGTTCCCAAAATAGCACCATAAAAGGGCCCAAAAATGGCCCCAAGAATGGCCCTAAAAATGACTCAAAATTGGCCATAAAATGATCTAAAATTTCCCCTATAAATGACCCCAAACAAGGCTCGAAATAGCCCCAAGAAATGACCTAAAAATGACCCAAAATGGCCCAAAAATTGCCAAAAAATTAGACCCTAAAAGGCCCTAAAAATAGCCCCTAAAAGGCCCCCAAAATGGTCCAAAAATAACCCAAAAATTGGCCCAAAATTGACCCAAAAATAGCCCCAAAATGGCCCTAAAAATGGCCTCCAAAATGAGCCAAAATGGGCCGTAAATAACCCAAAATTCCGCCTATAAATCACTGAAAAATAGGCCCAAAATAGCCCAAAAAATGACCCAAAAATCACCCCAAAATGGCCCATAAATCGCCCAAAAATGACTCAAAAATTGACCCAAATACGGGCCCAAAAGCTCTCCGAAAATCACCCAGAAATAGTCCTAAAACTAGACCCAAAAAACGGCTCAAAAATGACCCAAAAAAGGCCCTAAAAAGGGCCCCAAAAATGGCCCAAAAATGACCCAAAATTGGCTGTAAAATGATGCAAAACATCCCCAATAAATGACCCAGAAATTGCACCAAAAATAGCCTTTTAAACAGCCCCAAAAAATGACCCAGAAATGGCTCAAAAATGGCCCCAAAATTGACCTAAAAATGGCCAAAACAATGATCCAAAAATGGCTCAAAAATGGCTCCAAAATAGCCCTGAAATTGCCCAAAAAAGACCCAAAAATGGACCCAAATAAGCCAAAAATAGGGACTCGAACTACCAAAATGGCCGCCGCTGTGCCCGGATGTACTCCGCGCATGCGCACTGGATCCCGAACTACCAAAATGGCCGCCGCAGGACTCAGATGTACTCCGCGCATGCTCAGTAACCCTGAACTACCAAAATGGTCGCCGCAGTGCCCGGATGTACTCGGCGCATGCGCACTTGGTCCCGAACCACCAAGATGGCCGCCGCAGTTGCCGGATATACTCGGCGCATGCGCACTTGGTCCCGAACTACCAAAATGGCCGCCGCAGTGCCCGGATGTACTCGGCGCATGCGCACTTGGTCCCGAACTACGAAAATGGCGCCGCAGTGCGCGGATGTACTCGCGCGCATTGCGCACTGGTCCCGAACTACCAGATGGCCGCCGCAGTGCCCGGATGAACTCGGCGCATGCGCACTTAAGCGTCCCGAACTACCAAACATGGCCGCCGCCAGTGCCGGATGTACTCGGCCGCATGCCGCACTTGTCCCGAACTACCAAAATGGCCGCCGCAGTACCCGGATGTACTCGGCGCACATGCCGCAATTGGTCCGAACTACCAGAATGGCCGCCGCAGTACCCGCAGTACTCGGCGCATGTTGCAATATGGTTCCCGAACTACCAAAATGCCGCCGCAGTGCCCGGATTTACACACAAATGTCCCCAAAATTGATGGAGAAATGGCCCCAAAAATGACCCAAAAAGGCACAGAAATGGCCCTAAAGATGACTCAAAAATAGCCCATAAAAGGCCCCAAAAACGACCCAAAAATTACTCAAAAATAGCCCCAAAGATGACCCAAAAATGACCCAGAAATGACCCAAAAAAGCCCCCAAAAGGCCACAAAAAATGACCCAAAAATGACCTCAAAAATTCCCCCGTAAATGACCCAAAAATGGCCCTGAAATGGCCACAAAAATGGCCCCGATAGTGGCGCAAAAAAGACCAAGAAATAGCCCAAAAATGGCCCAAAAATGACCCAAAAATAAGCCCAAAATAGACTCAAAAAATGAATCAGAAATTGACCCAAATATGGGCCCTAAATGGCCCTGAAAATGGCCCAGAAATGACTCCAAAAATGACTCCATAAATGGACCCAAAAGTGACCCCAAAATAGCTTAAAAATTGCCCAAACATGCCCAAAAATTCATCCAAAAACACACCCAAAGATGACCCAAGAATGATCCAAAAATAGCCTAAAAATGACCAAAAAATAGCCCCCAAAAAAACACCAAAAATGGCCCAAAAATGATCTAAAAATGATCCAAAACAATGACAGAAAAATGGCCCAAAAATGGCCCAGAAATGGCCCCAAATGTCTCCAAAAATGGCCTAAAAAATGACCAAAAAATGGACCAAAAAATGACGCAAAAATAACATGAAAATGACTCAAAAATAGCCCAAAAAATAGCCCCTAAAAGGCCCCATGAACGACCAAAAAATGACCAAAAAATCCCTCCATAAATGACCCAAAAATGACGTAAAAATTGGACAAAAAATGGCCCAAAAATAGACCCAAAATACCTCCAAAAATAACCTGAAAATGACACAAAAAAGCTTAAAAATAGCCCAAAAATGACCCAGAAATGGCCCAAAAATGACCCAAAAATAGCCCTAAAAATGACCAAAAAACAGCCCAAAAATGACCAAAAAAATATCCCAAAAAAGACTCAAGAAGGGCCCATAAATGACCCAAAAAATGGCAACGATATGCCCCCGAATATGGCCCCAAAATTGGCCAAGAAATGGCCCCGAAAATGAATCAGAAATGGCCCCGAAAATGACCAAAAAAAGACCCAAGAATGGGCCCAAAATGGCTCCGAAGGTGGCCCCAAAAATGAACCCCAAAGTGGCCCCAAAATAGTCCAAAATTGACAAAAAAATGGCCCCATAAGTGGTCCAAAAATGACCCAAAAATTGGCCCAAAAGTGACCCAAAAATGGCCGCAAAAATGGCCGCAAAATTGACAAAAAAATGGCCCCAGAAATGGTCCAAAAATAACCCAAAAATTGGCCCAAAAATGACCCCAAAATAGACCTTAACATTTATCCAAAAATGACCCAAAAATGGCCGTAAAATGGTTACAAAACTGGCCATAAAATGACCAAAAATTCACCCCAAAAATGACTCTAAAATGGCCTCAAAATTGACCAAAAATGGCCCAAAACAACGACCAAAAATAGCCTCATATATGACCCAAAATGGCCCAAAAATAGCCCCAAAATGGCCTCAAAAATGACCCAAAAATGGCCCCAAATTGACCCAAAACTGGCCCTAAAAATGACCAAAAAATGACTCAAAAGTGGGCCCAAAATGGCTCTGAAAATGGCCCTAAAAATGGCCTTAAAAATGACCCAAAAATAGGCCCAGAATAGCCCCAAAAATGGCTCAAAAATTACCCAAAAATAGCCCTAAAAATCACCCCAAAATGGCCCAAAAATAGTGCCCTAAATGACACAAAAATGGCCCTAAAATTACCCAAAAATGGCTCAAAAATGACGGAAAGATAAACACAAAAATGACCCAAAATGATCCCAAAATAGCACCATAAATGGCCCCAAAAATGGCCCCAAGAATGGCCCTAAAAATGACTCAAAATTGGCCATAAAATGATCTAAAATTTCCCCTATAAATGACCCCAAACAAGGCTCGAAATAGCCCCAAGAAATGACCTAAAAATGACCCAAAATGGCCCAAAAATTGCCCAAAAAATAGACCCTAAAAGGCCCTAAAAATAGCCCCTAAAAGGCCCCCAAAATGGTCCAAAAATAACCCAAAAATTGGCCCAAAATTGACCCAAAAATAGCCCCAAAATGGCCCTAAAAATGGCCTCCAAAATGAGCCAAAATGGGCCGTAAAATAACCCAAAATTCCGCCTATAAATCACTGAAAAATAGGCCCAAAATAGCCCAAAAAATGACCCAAAAATCACCCCAAAATGGCCCATAAATCGCCCAAAAATGACTCAAAAATTGACCCAAATACGGGCCCAAAAGCTCTCCGAAAATCACCCAGAAATAGTCCTAAAGCTAGACCCAAAAACGGCTCAAAAATGACCCAAAAAAGGCCCTAAAAGGGCCCCAAAAATGGCCCAAAAATGACCCAAAATTGGCTGTAAAATGATGCAAAACATCCCCAATAAATGACCCAGAAATTGCACCAAAAATAGCCTTTAAAACAGCCCGAAAAAATGACCCAGAAATGGCTCAAAAATGGCCCCAAAATTGACCTAAAAATGGCCCAAAACAATGATCCAAAAATGGCTCAAAAATGGCTCCAAAATAGCCCCTGAAATTGCCCAAAAAAGACCCAAAAATGACCCAAAATTAAGCCCAAAATAGACTCGAACTACCAAAATGGCCGCCGCAGTACCCGGATGTACTCCGCGCATGTGGTAGGCCCTGTAAAATGGCCGCCGCAGTACCCGGATGTACTCCGCGCATGCTCAGTAAGCCCTGAACTACCAAAATGGCCGCCGCAGTACCCGGATGTACTCGGCGCATGCGCAATTGGTCCCGAACTACCAAAATGGCCGCCGCAGTGCCCGGATGTACACACAAATGTCCCCAAAAATGATGGAGAAATGGCCCCAAAAATGACCCAAAAAGGCACAGAAATGGCCCTAAAGATGACTCAAAAATAGCCCATAAAAGGCCCCAAAAACGACCCAAAAATTACTCAAAAATAGCCCCAAAGATGACCCAAAAATGACCCAGAAATGACCCAAAAAAGCCCCCAAAAGGCCACAAAAATGACCCAAAAATGACCTCAAAAATTCCCCCGTAAATGACCCAAAAATGGCCCTGAAATGGCCACAAAAATGGCCCCGATAGTGGCGCAAAAAAGACCAAGAAATAGCCCAAAAATGGCCCAAAAATGACCCAAAAATAAGCCCAAAATAGACTCAAAAAATGAATCAGAAATTGACCAAATATGGGCCCTAAATGGCCCCGAAAATGGCCCAGAAATGACTCCAAAAATGACTCCATAAATGGACCCAAAAGTGACCCCAAAATAGCTTAAAAATTGCCAAAACATGCCCAAAAATTCATCCAAAAACACACCCAAAGATGACCCAAGAATGATCCAAAAATAGCCTAAAAATGACCAAAAAATAGCCCCCAAAAAAACCCCAAAAATGGCCCACAAATGATCTAAAAATGATCCAAAACAATGACAGAAAAATGGCCCAAAAATGGCCCAGAAATGGCCCCAAATGTCTCCAAAAATGGCCTAAAAAATGACCAAAAAATGGACCAAAAAATGACGCAAAAATAACATGAAAATGACTCAAAAATAGCCCAAAAAATAGCCCCTAAAAGGCCCCATGAACGACCAAAAAATGACCAAAAAATCCCTCCATAAATGACCCAAAAATGACGTAAAAATTGGACAAAAAATGGCCCAAAAATAGACCCAAAATACCTCCAAAAATAACCTGAAAATGACACAAAAAAGCTTAAAAATAGCCCCAAAAATGACCCAGAAATGGCCCAAAAATGACCCAAAAATAGCCCTAAAAATGACCCAAAAACAGCCCAAAAATGACCAAAAAAATATCCCAAAAAAGACTCAAGAAGGGCCCATAAATGACCCAAAAAATGGCAACGATATGCCCCCGAATATGGCCCCAAAATTGGCCAAGAAATGGCCCCGAAAATGAATCAGAAATGGCCCCGAAAATGACCAAAAAAAGACCCAAGAATGGGCCCAAAATGGCTCCGAAGGTGGCCCCAAAAATGAACCCCAAAGTGGCCCCAAAATAGTCCAAAATTGACAAAAAAATGGCCCCATAAGTGGTCCAAAAATGACCCAAAAATTGGCCCAAAAGTGACCCAAAAATGGCCGCAAAAATGGCCGCAAAATTGACAAAAAAATGGCCCCAGAAATGGTCCAAAAATAACCCAAAAATTGGCCCAAAAATGACCCCAAAATAGACCTTAACATTTATCCAAAAATGACCCAAAAATGGCCGTAAAATGGTTACAAAACTGGCCCATAAAATGACCAAAAATTCACCCCAAAAATGACTCTAAAATGGCCTCAAAATTGACCAAAAATGGCCCAAAACAACGACCAAAAATAGCCTCATATATGACCCAAAATGGCCCAAAAATAGCCCCAAAATGGCCTCAAAAATGACCCAAAAATGGCCCCAAATTGACCCAAAACTGGCCCTAAAAATGACCAAAAAATGACTCAAAAGTGGGCCCAAAATGGCTCTGAACATGGCCCTAAAAATGGCCGTCAATGACCAAAATAGCCCAGGAATAGCCACCAAAAATGGCTGCAAAAATTACCCAAAATAGCCTAAAAATCACGCCCAAAATGGCCGCAAAAATAGTGCCCTAAATGACACAAAAATTGCCCTAAAATTACCAAAAAATGGCTCAAAAATGACGGAAAGATAAACACAAAAATGACCCAAAATGATCCCAAAATAGCACCATAAATGGCCCCAAAAATGGCCCCAAGAATGGCCCTAAAAATGACTCAAAATTGGCCATAAAATTATCTAAAAATTCCCCTATAAATGACCCCAAACAAGGCTCGAAATAGCCCCAAGAAATGGCCTAAAAATGACTCCAAAATGGCCCGTAAATAATTGCCCAAAAAATAGACCCGTAAAAGGCCCTAAAAATAGCCCCTAAAAGGCCCCAAAATGGCCAATAATAACACCAAAATTGGCCCAAAATTGACCCAAAAATAGCCCCAAAATGGCCCTAAAAAATGGCCCTCCAAAATGAGCCGCAAATGGCCGTAAATAACGCAAAATTCCGCCTATAAATCACTGAAAAATAGGCCCAAAATATCACAAAAAATGACCCAAAAATCACACCAAAATGGCCCATAAATCTCCCAAAAATGACTCAAAAATTGACCCAAATACGGGCCCAAAAGCTCTCCGAAAATCACCCAGAAATAGTCCTAAAACTAGACCCAAAAACGGCTCAAAAATGACCCAAAAAAGGCCCTAAAAGGGCACCAAAAATGGCCCAAAAATGACCCAAAATTGGCTGTAAAATGATGCAAAACATCCCCAATAAATGACCCAGAAATTGCACCAAAAATAGCCTTTAAAACAGCCCCAAAAAATGACCCAGAAATGGCTCAAAAATGGCCCCCAAATTGACCTAAAAATGGCCCAAAACAATGATCCAAAAATGGCTCAAAAATGGCTCCAAAATAGCCCCTGAAATTGCCAAAAAAGACCCAAAAATGACCCAAAATTAAGCCCAAAATAGACTCGAACTACCAAAATGGCCGCCGCAGTACCCGGATGTACTCGGCGCATGCTCAGTAGGCCTGATTACCAAATGGCCGCCGCAAGTACCGGATGTACTCCGCGCATGCTCAGTAATCCCGAACTCCAGAATGGCCGCCGCAGTAGCCGCGGATTGTACTCGGCGCATGTGCAATTGGTCCGTTTTCCCCCCGCGAACTTACCCAAAATGGCCCGCCGCCAAAAAAAGTTTGCCCCGGGCCCGGGAAAAAAATTTTTTTGGGTTAAAACCAACACAAATGTCCCGCAAAAATGATGGAGAAATGGCCCCAAAAATGACCCAAAAAGGCACAGAAATGGCCCTAAAGATGACTCAAAAATAGCCCATAAAAGGCCCCAAAAACGACCCAAAAATTACTCAAAAATAGCCCCAAAGATGACCCAAAAATGACCCAGAAATGACCCAAAAAAGCCCCCAAAAGGCCACAAACATGACCCAAAAATGACCGCAAAAATGACCTCAAAATTCCCCAGTAAAATTGACCCAAATGGCCCTGAATGGCCACAAAAATAGCCCGATAGTGGCGCAAAAAACAAGACCAAGAATAGCGCCAAAATGGCCCAAAAAATGCCGCAAAAATAAGCCGCGAAAATAGACTCAAAAAATGAATCAGAAATTGACCCAAATATGGGCCCTAAATGGCCCCGAAAATGGCCCAGAAATGACTCCAAAAATGACTCCATAAATGGACCCAAAAGTGACCCAAAATAGCTTAAAAATTGCCAAAACATGCCCAAAAATTCATCCAAAAACACACCCAAAGATGACCCAAGAATGATCCAAAAATAGCCTAAAAATGACCAAAAAATAGCCCCCCAAAAAACCCCAAAAATGGCCCACAAATGATCTAAAAATGATCCCAAACAATGACAGAAAAATGGCCCAAAAATGGCCCAGAAATGGCCCAAATGTCTCCAAAAATGGCCTAAAAAATGACCAAAAAATGGACCAAAAAAAATGACGGCAAAATAACATGAAAATGACTCAAATAAGCCAAAAATAGCCCTAAAGGCCCATGAAACGCCAAAAAATGACGGCAAAAATCCTCATAAATGACGCCAAAAATGACGTAAAATTGACAAAAAATGGCCCAAAAATAGACCAAAATATCTCCAAAAATAACCTGAAAATGACACAAAGCTTAAAAATAGCCCGCAAAAATGACGCCCAGAAATGGCCCAAAAATGACCCAAAGATAGCCCTAAAAAATGACGCGAAAAAACACCCAAAAATGACCAAAAAAATAATCCGCAAAAAGACTCAAGAGGGCCCATAAATTGACCCAAAATGGGCAACGATAGCCCCGAATATGGCCCAAAATTGGGCCAAAGAAATGGCCCCGAAATGAATCAGAAATGGCCCCGAAAATGCACCAAAAAAGACCAAGAATGGCCCAAAATGGCTCCGAAGGTGGCCCCAAAAATGAACCAGCCAGTGGCCCCAAAATAGTCCAAAATTGACCAAAAAATGGCCCCATAAGTGGTCCAAAAATGACCCAAAAATTGGCCCAAAAGTGACCCAAAAATGGCCGCAAAAATGGCCGCAAAATTGACAAAACAATGGCCCCAGAATGGTCCAAAAATAACCCAAAAATTGGCCCAAAAATGACCCCAAAATAGACCTTAACATTTATCCAAAAATGACCCAAAAATGGCCGTAAAATGGTTACAAAACTGGCCATAAAATGACCAAAAATTCACTCCAAAAATGACTCTAAAATGGCCTCAAAATTGACCAAAAATGGCCCAAAACAACGACCAAAAATAGCCTCATATATGACCCAAAATGTCCCAAAAATAGCCCCAAAATGGACTCAAAAATGACCCAAAAATGGCCCCAAATTGACCCAAAACTGGCCCTAAAAATGACCAAAAAATGACTCAAAAGTGGGCCCAAAATGGCTCTGAAAATGGCCCTTAAAATGGCCTTAAAAATGACCAAAAAATAGGCCCAGAATAGCCCCAAAAATGGCTCAAAAATTACCCAAAAATAGCCCTAAAAATCACCCCAAAATGGCCCAAAAATAGTGCCATAAATGACACAAAAATGGCCCTAAAATTACCCAAAAATGGCTCAAAAATGACGGAAAGATATACACAAAAATGACCCAAAATGATCCCAAAATAGCACCATAAATGGCCCCAAAAATGGCCCCAAGAATGGCCCTAAAAATGACTCAAAATTGGCCATAAATGATCTAAAATTTCCCCTATAAATGACCCCAAACAAGGCTCGAAATAGCCCCAAGAAATGACCTAAAAATGACCCAAAATGGCCCAAAAATTGCCCAAAAAATAGACCCTAAAAGGCCCTAAAAATAGCCCCTAAAAGGCCCCCAAAATGGTCCAAAAATAACCCAAAAATTGGCCCAAAATTGACCCCAAAATAGCCCCAAAATGGCCCTAAAAATGGCCTCCAAAATGAGCCAAAATGGGCCGTAAAATAACCCAAAATTCCGCCTATAAATCACTGAAAAATAGGCCCAAAATAGCCCAAAAAAATGACCCAAAAATCACCCCAAAATGGCCCATAAATCGCCCAAAAATGACTCAAAAATTGACCCAAATACGGGCCCAAAAGCTCTCCTAAAATCACCCAGAAATAGTCCTAAAACTAGACCAAAACACGGCTCAAAAATGACCCAAAAAAGGCCCTAAAAGGGCCCCAAAAATGGCCCAAAAATGACCCAAAATTGGCTGTAAAATGATGCAAAACATCCCCAATAAATGACCCAGAAATTGCACCAAAAATAGCCTTTAAAACAGCCCCAAAAAATGACCCAGAAATGGCTCAAAAATGGCCCAAAAATTGACCTAAAAATGGCCCAAAACAATGATCCAAAAATGGCTAAAAAATGGCTCCAAAATAGCCCCTGAAATTGCCCAAAAAAGACCCAAAAATGACCCAAAATTAAGCCCAAAATAGACTCGAACTACCAAAATGGCCGCCGCAGTACCCGGATGTACTCGGCGCATGCTCAGTAGGGCCCTGAATTACGGCAAAATGGGGCGCGCCGCAGTACCCCGGATGTAACTCCGCGCATGCTCATAATCCCTGAACTACAGAATGGCCGCCGCAGTACCGCGGATAGTACTCGCGGCCATGGTGCAATTGGTCCTGAACTACCAAAATGGCCGCCGCAGTGCCCGGGTGTACACACAAATGTCTCCAAAAATGATGGAGAAATGGCCCCAAAAATGACCCAAAAAGGCACAGAAATGGCCCTAAAGATGACTCAAAAATAGCCCATAAAAGGCCCCAAAAAACGACCCAAAAATTACTCAAAAATAGCCCCAAAGATGACCCAAAAATGACCCAGAAATGACCCAAAAAAGCCCCCAAAAGGCCACAAAAATGACCCAAAAATGACCTCAAAAATTCCCCCGTAAATGACCCAAAAATGGCCCTGAAATGGCCACAAAAATGGCCCCGATAGTGGCGCAAAAAAACCAAGAAATAGCCCAAAAATGGCCCAAAAATGACCCAAAAATAAGCCCAAAATAGACTCAAAAAATGAATCAGAAATTGACCCAAATATGGGCCCTAAATGGCCCCGAAAATGGCCCAGAAATGACTCCAAAAATGACTCCATAAATGGACGCAAAAGTGACCCCAAAATAGCTTAAAAATTGCCAAAACATGCCCAAAAATTCATCCAAAAACACACCCAAAGATGACCCAAGAATGATCCAAAAATAGCCTAAAAATGACCAAAAAATAGCCCCCAAAAAAAACCCCAAAATGGCCCACAAATGATCTAAAAATGATCCAAAACAATGACAGAAAAATGGCCCAAAAATGGCCCAGAAATGGCCCCAAATGTCTCCAAAAATGGCCTAAAAAATGACCAAAAAATGGACCAAAAAATGACGCAAAAATAACATGAAATGACTCAAAAATAGCCCAAAAAATAGCCCCTAAAAGGCCCCATGAACGACCAAAAAATGACCAAAAAATCCCTCCATAAATGACCCAAAAATGACGTAAAAATTGGACAAAAAATGGCCCAACACCACTCACGCACGAAAATATGGTCAAAAAATAACTGGACATGACATCAAAAAGTGTAAAAATAGCGCCAAAAATGACCCAAGAATGGCCTCAGAATGACCCCCAAATAGCCGCTAAAATTGACCTAAAAAACGCCGAAGAATGACCAAAAAAATATCCCAAAAAAGACTCAAGAAGGGCCCATAAATGACCAAAAAAATGGCAACGATATGCCCCCGAATATGGCCCCAAAATTGGCCAAGAAATGTCCCCGAAAATGAATCAGAAATGGCCCCGAAAATGACCAAAAAAAGACCAAAGAATGGGCCCAAAATGGCTCCGAAGGTGGCCCCAAAAATGAACCCCAAAGTGGCCCCAAAATAGTCCAAAATTGACAAAAAAATGGCCCCATAAGTGGTCGAAAAATGACCCAAAAATTGGCCCAAAAGTGACCCAAAAATGGCCGCAAAAATGGCCGCAAAATTGACAAAAAAATGGCCCCAGAAATGGTCCAAAAATAACCCAAAAATTGGCCCAAAAATGACACCAAAATAGAACTTAACATTTATCCAAAAATGACCCAAAAATGGCCGTAAAATGGTTACAAAACTGGCCATAAAATGACCAAAAATTCACCCCAAAAATGACTCTAAAATGGCCTCAAAATTGACCAAAAATGGCCACAGGGAGCACGTACCGTGAAAAAGCTCATATATGACCCAAAATGGCCTCTTGCGCAAAGAATAGCCCCCAAAAATGCCCTCGAAAATGACCCAAAAATGGCCCAAATTGACCCAAAACTTGGCACCTAAAATGAAGCCAATAAAATGACTGCAAAAGTGGGCCCAAAAATGGCTCTAAAATGGCCCAAAAATGGCCTTAAAAATGCGCAAAAATAGGCACCAGAATAGCCCCAAAAATGCTCAAAAAATTACCCAAAAATAGCCCTAAAAATCACCCAAAAATGCCCCAAAAATAGTGCCCTAAATGACACAAAAATGGCCCTAAAATTACCCAAAAATGGCTCAAAAATGACGGAAAGATAAACACAAAAATGACCCAAAATGATCCCAAAATAGCACCATAAATGGCCCCAAAAATGGCCCCAAGAAGGGCCCTAAAAATGACTCAAAATTGGCCATAAAATGATCTAAAATTTCCCCTATAAATGACCCCAAACAAGGCTCGAAATAGCCCCAAGAAATGACCTAAAAATGACCCAAAATGGCCCAAAAATTGCCCAAAAAATAGACACTAAAAGGCCCTAAAAATAGCCCCTAAAAGGCCCCCAAAATGGTCCAAAAATACCCCAAAAATTGGCCCAAAATTGACCCAAAAATAGCCCCAAAATGGCCCTAAAAATGGCCTCCAAAATGAGCCAAAATGGGCCGTAAAATAACCCAAAATTCCGCCTATAAATCACTGAAAAATAGACCCAAAATAGCCCAAAAAATGACCCAAAAATCACCCCAAAATGGCCCATAAATCGCCAAAAAATGACTCAAAAATTGACCCAAATACGGGCCCAAAAGATCTCCGAAAATCACCCAGAAATAGTCCTAAAACTAGACCCAAAAACGGCTCAAAAATGACCCAAAAAAAGCCCTAAAAGGGCCCCAAAAATGGCCCAAAAATGACCCAAAATTGGCTGTAAAATGATGCAAAACATCCCCAATAAATGACCCAGAAATTGCACCAAAAATAGCCTTTAAAACAGCCCCAAAAAATGACCCAGAAATGGCTCAAAAATATAGCTAAAATTGACCTAAATAGCCCAAAAACAATGATCAAAAATAAGCTCAAAAATAGCTCCAAAATAGCCTAAAGTACCCAAAAAAAGACCCAAATGACCAAAATTATAAGCCCAAGCTTTCGAACTACACCAAAATGGCGTAGGTTCGGATACTCGCGTAATAGTAGGCCCTGAATTACACCAAAATAGCCGCCGCAGTGCCGGATAGTACTCCCGCGCATGCTCAGTACGCCCTGAACTACCAGAATGGCCGCCGCAGTACCCGGATGTACTCGGCGCATGCGCAATTGGTCCCGAACTACCAAAATGGCCGCCGCAGTGCCCGGATGTACACACAAAAATGTCCCCAAAAATGATGGAGAAATGGCCCCAAAAATGACCCAAAAAGGCACAGAAATGGCCCTAAAGATGACTCAAAAATAGCCCATAAAAGGCCCCAAAAAACGACCCAAAAATTACTCAAAAATAGCCCCAAAGATGACCCAAAAATGACCCAGAAATGACCCAAAAAAGCCCCCAAAAGGCCACAAAAATGACCCAAAAATGACCTCAAAAATTCCCCCGTAAATGACCCAAAAATGGCCCTGAAATGGCCACAAAAATGGCCCCGATAGTGGCGCAAAAAAGACCAAGAAATAGCCCAAAATAGACTCAAAAATGACCAAAAAATAAGCCCAAAATAGACTCAAAAAATGAATCAGAAATTGACCCAAATATGGGCCCTAAATGGCCCCGAAAATGGCCCAGAAATGACTCCAAAAATGACTCCATAAATGGACCCAAAAGTGACCCCAAAATAGCTTAAAAATTGCCAAACATGCCCAAAAATTCATCCAAAAACACACCCAAAGATGACCCAAGAATGATCCAAAAATAGCCTAAAAATGACCAAAAAATAGCCCCAAAAAAACCCCAAAAATGGCCCACAAATGATCTAAAAATGATCCAAAACAATGACAGAAAAAAGGCCCAAAAATGGCCCAGAAATGGCCCCAAATGTCTCCAAAAATGGCCTAAAAAATGACCAAAAAATGGACCAAAAAATGACGCAAAAATAACATGAAAATGACTCAAAAATAGCCCAAAAAATAGCCCCTAAAAGGCCCCATGAACGACCAAAAAATGACCAAAAAATCCCTCCATAAATGACCCAAAAATGACGTAAAAAATTGGACAAAAAATGGCCCAAAAATAGACCCAAAATACCTCCAAAATTAACCTGAAAATGACACAAAAAAGCTTAAAAATAGCCCCAAAAATGACCCAGAAATGGCCCAAAAATGACCCAAAAATAGCCCTAAAAATGACCAAAAAACAGCCCAAAAATGACCAAAAAAATTATCCCAAAAAAGACTCAAGAAGGGCCCATAAATGACCCAAAAAATGGCAACGATATGCCCCCGAATATGGCCCCAAAATTGGCCAAGAAATGGCCCCGAAAATGAATCAGAAATGGCCCCGAAAATGACCAAAAAAAGACCCAAGAATGGGCCCAAAATGGCTCCGAAGGTGGCCCCAAAAATGAACCCCAAAGTGTGGGGGCGGCGCGGGGGGGCGGCGGCCCCCAAATAGTCCAAATGACAAAAAATTGCCCCAAAATAGCTCCAAAAATGACCCAAAAATTGGCCCAAAAGTGACCCAAAAATGGCCGCAAAAATGGCCGCAAAATTGACAAAAAAATGGCCCCAGAAATGGTCCAAAAATAACCCAAAAATTGGCCCAAAAATGACCCCAAAATAGACCTTAACATTTATCCAAAAAATGACCCAAAAATGGCCGTAAAATGGTTACAAAACTGGCCATAAAATGACCCAAAATTCACCCCAAAAATGACTCTAAAATGGCCTCAAAATTGACCAAAAATGGCCCAAAACAACGACCAAAAATAGCCTCATATATGACCCAAAATGGCCCAAAAATAGCCCCAAAATGGCCTCAAAAATGACCCAAAAATGGCCCCAAATTGACCCAAAACTGGCCCTAAAAATGACCAAAAAATGACTCAAAAGTGGGCCCAAAATGGCTCTGAAAATGGCCCTAAAAATGGCCTTAAAAATGACCCAAAAATAGGCCCAGAATAGCCCCAAAAATGGCCTCAAAAATTACCCAAAAATAGCCCTAAAAATCACCCCAAAATGGCCCAAAAATAGTGCACTAAATGACACAAAAATAGCCCTAAAATTACCCAAAAATGGCTCAAAAATGACGGAAAGATAAACACAAAAATGACCCAAAATGATCCCAAAATAGCACCATAAATGGCCCCAAAAATGGCCCCAAGAATGGCCCTAAAAATGACTCAAAATTGGCCATAAAATGATCTAAAATTTCCCCTATAAATGACCCCAAACAAGGCTCGAAATAGCCCCAAGAAATGACCTAAAAATGACCCAAAATGGCCCAAAAATTGCCCAAAAAATAGACCCTAAAAGGCCCTAAAAATAGCCCCTAAAAGGCCCCCAAAATGGTCCAAAAATAACCCAAAAATTGGCCCAAAATTGACCCAAAAATAGCCCCAAAATGGCCCTAAAAATGGCCTCCAAAATGAGCCAAAATGGGCCGTAAAATAACCCAAAATTCCGCCTATAAATCACTGAAAAATAGGCCCAAAATAGCCCAAAAAATGACCCAAAAATCACCCCAAAATGGCCCATAAATCGCCCAAAAATGACTCAAAAATTGACCCAAATACGGGCCCAAAAGCTCTCCGAAAATCACCCAGAAATAGTCCTAAAACTAGACCCAAAAACGGCTCAAAAATGACCCAAAAAAAGGCCCTAAAAGGGCCCCAAGAATGGCCCAAAAATGACCCAAAATTGGCTGTAAAATGATGCAAAACATCCCCAATAAATGACCCAGAAATTGCACCAAAAATAGCCTTTAAAACAGCCCCAAAAAATGACCCAGAAATGGCTCAAAAATGGCCCCAAAATTGACCTAAAAATGGCCCAAAACAATGATCCAAAAATGGCTCAAAAATGGCTCCAAAATAGCCCCTGAAATTGCCCAAAAAAGACCCAAAAATGACCCAAAATTAAGCCCAAAATAGACTCGAACTACCAAAATGGCCGCCGCAGTACCCGGATGTACTCGGCGCATGCGCACTTGGTCCCGAACTACCAAAATGGCCGCCGCAGTGCCCGGATGTACTCGGCGCATGCGCACTTGGTCCCGAACTACCAAAATGGCCGCCGAGGTGCCCGGATGTACTCAGCGCATGCGCAATTGGTCCCTAACTACCAAAATGGCCGCCGCAGTGCCCGGATGTACTCGGCGCATGCGCACTTCGTCCCGAACTACCAAAATGGCCGCCGCAGGACCCGGATGTACTCCGCGCATGCTCAGTAGGCCCTGAGTTAACAAAATGGCCGCCAAGTGCCCGGATGTACTCCGCACATTGCTCAGTAAGCCTGACGACCAAATTGCCGCCGCGTACCCGGATGTATTCGGGCATGCCAATTGTCCGGAACCACCAAAATGGCGCCGCGTGCCGGATGTACTCGCCTGCGCAATTGGTCCCGAACTACCAAAATGCCGCTGCAGTGCCGAGTACTCCGCGCAGCGCACCTGGTCCCGAACTACCAAATGGCCGCCGCAGTGCCCGGATGTACTCGGCGCATGCGCACTTGGTCCCGAACTATGAAAATGGCCGCCGCAGTGCCCGGATGTAGTTGGCGCATGCGCACTTGGTCCCGAATACCAAAATGGCCGACGCAGTACCCAGATGTACTCGGCGCATGCGCAATTGGTCCCGAACTACCAAAATGGCCGCCGCAGTGCCCCGATGTACTCGGCGCATGCTCAGTAAGCCCTGAACTACCAAAATTGCCGCCGCAGTACCCGGATGTACTCAGCGCATGCGCAATTGGTCCCGAACCACCAAAAGGGCCGCCGCAGTGCCCGGATGTACTCGGCGCATGCGCAATTGGTCCCGAACCACCAAAATGGCCGCTGCAGTGGCCGGATGTACTCCGCGCATGCGCACTTGGTCCCGAACTACCAAAATGGCCGCCGCAGTGCCCGGATGTACTCGGCGCATGCGCACTTGGTCCCGACCTACCAAAATGGCCGCCGCAGTGCCCGGATGTACTCGGCGCATGCGCACTTGGTCCCGAACTACCAAAATGGCCGCCGAAGTGCCCGGATGTACTCGGCGCATGCGCACTTGGTCCCGAACTACAAAAATGGCCACCGCAGGACCCGGATGTACTCGGCGCTGCGCACTTGGTCCCGAATTACCAAGATGGCCGCCGCAGTACCCGGATGTAACTCGCGCATGCTCAGTAAGCCCTAAACTACAAAAATGGCCGCCGCAGTACCCGGATGTACTCGGCGCATGCGCAATTGGTCCCGAACTACCCAAATGGCCGCCGCAGTGCCCGGATGTACTCGGCGCATGCGCAATTGGTCCCGAACTACCAAAATGGCCGCCGCAGTGCCCGGATGTACACACAAATGTCCCAAAAATTGATGGAGAAATGGCCCCAAAAATGACCCAAAAAGGCACAGAAATGGCCCTAAAGATGACTCAAAAATAGCCCATAAAAGGCCCCAAAAACGACCCAAAAAATACTCAAAAATAGCCCCAAAGATGACCCAAAAATGACCCAGAAATGACCCAAAAAAGCCCCCAAAAGGCCACAAAAATGACCCAAAAATGACCTCAAAAATTCCCCCGTAAATGACCCAAAAATGGCCCTTAAATGGCCACAAAAATGGCCCAGATAGTGGCGCAAAAAAGACCAAGAAATAGCCCAAAAATGGCCCAAAAATGACCCAAAAATAAGCCCAAAATAGACTCAAAAAATGAATCAGAAATTGAACCAAATATGGGCCCTAAATGGCCCCGAAAATTGCCCAGAAATGACTCCAAAAATGACTCCATAAATGGACCCAAAAGTGACCCAAAAATAGCTTAAAAATTGCCAAAACATGCCCAAAAATTCATCCAAAAACACACCCAAAGATGACCCAAGAATGATCCAAAAATAGCCTAAAAATGACCAAAAAATAGCCCCCAAAAAAACCCCAAAAATGGCCCACAAAATATCTAAAAATGATCCAAAACAATGACAGAAAAATGGCCCAAAAATGGCCCAGAAATGGCCCCAAATGTCTCCAAAAATGGCCTAAAAAATGACCAAAAAATGGACCAAAAAATGACGCAAAAATAATATGAAAATGACTCAAAAATAGCCCAAAAAATAGCCCCTAAAAGGCCCCATGAACGACCAAAAAATGACCAAAAAATCCCTCCATAAATGACCCAAAAATGACGTAAAAATTGGACAAAAAATGGCCCAAAAATAGACCAAAAATACCTCCAAAAATACCCTGAAAATGACACAAAAAAGCTTAAAAATAGCCCCAAAAATGACCCAGAAATGGCCCAAAAATGACCCAAAAATAGCCCTAAAAATGACCAAAAACCAGCCCAAAAATGACCAAAAAAATATCCCAAAAAAGACTCAAGAAGGGCCCATAAATGACCCACAAAATGGCAACGATATGCCCCCGAATATGGCCCCAAAATTGGCAGAATGGCCCCGGAAATGATCAGAAATGGCCCCGAAAATGACCAAAAAAAACCAAGATGGCCCAAAATGGCTCCGAAGGTGCCCCAAAAAATAACCCCAAAGTGAGCCCCAAATAGTCATAATTGACAAAAAAATGGCCCATAAGTGGTCCAAAATACCCAAAATGGCCCAAAAGTACCCAAAAAATGCCGCAAAAATGCCGCAAAATTGACAAAAAAATGGCCCCAGAACATGTCCAAAAATAACCCAAAAATTGGCCCAAAAATGACCCAAAATAGACCTTAACATTTATCCAAAAATGACCCAAAAATGGCCGTAAAATGGTTACAAAACTGGCCATAAAATGACCAAAAATTCACCCCAAAAATGACTCTAAAATGGCCTCAAAATTGACCAAAAATGGCCCAAAACAACGACCAAAAATAGCCTCAAATATGACCCAAAAATGCCCAAAAATAGCCCCAAAATGGCCTCAAAAAGACCAAAAATGGCCCCAAATTGACCCAAAACTGGCCCTAAAAATGACCAAAAAATGACTCAAAAGTGGGCCCAAAATGGCTCTGAAAATGGCCCTAAAAATGGCCTTAAAAATGACCCAAAAATAGGCCCAGAATAGCCCCAAAAATGGCTCAAAAATTACCCAAAAATAGCCCTAAAAATCACCCCAAAATGGCCCAAAAATAGTGCCCTAAATGACACAAAAATGGCCCTAAAATTACCCAAAAATGGCTCAAAAATGACGGAAAGATAAACACAAAAATGACCCAAATGATCCCAAAATAGCACCATAAATGGCCCCAAAAATGGCCCCAAGAATGGCCCTAAAAATGACTCAAAATTGGCCATAAAATGATCTAAAATTTCCCCTATAAATGACCCCAAACAAGGCTCGAAATAGCCCCAAGAAATGACCTAAAAATGACCCAAAATGGCCCAAAAATTGCCCAAAAAATAGACCCTAAAAGGCCCTAAAAATAGCCCCTAAAGGCCCCCAAAATGGTCCAAAAAATAACCAAAAAATTGGCCCAAAATTGACCCAAAAATAGCCCCAAAATGGCCCTAAAAATGGCCTCCAAAATGAGCCAAAATGGGCCGTAAAATAACCCAAAATTCCGCCTATAAATCACTGAAAATAGGCCCAAAATAGCCCAAAAAATGACCCAAAAATCACCCCAAAATGGCCCATAAATCGCCCAAAAATGACTCAAAAATTGACCCAAATACGGGCCCAAAAGCTCTCCGAAAATCACCCAGAAATAGTCCTAAAAACTAGACCCAAAAACGGCTCAAAAATGACCCAAAAAAGGCCCTAAAAGGGCCCCAAGAATGGCCCAAAAATGACCCAAAATTGGCTGTAAAATGATGCAAAACATCCCCAATAAATGACCCAGAAATTGCACCAAAAATAGCCTTTAAAACAGCCCCAAAAAATGACCCAGAAATGGCTCAAAAATGGCCCCAAAATTGACCTAAAAATGGCCCAAAACAATGATCCAAAAATGGCTCAAAAATGGCTCCAAAATAGCCCCTGAAATTGCCCAAAAAAGACCCAAAAATGACCCAAAATTAAGCCCAAAATAGACTCGAACTACCAAAATGGCCGCCGCAGTACCCGGATGTACTCCGCGCATGCGCACTTGGTCCCGAACTACCAAAATGGCCGCCGCAGTACCCGGAGTACTCGGCGCATGCGCACTTGGTCCCGAACTACCAAAATGGCCGCCGCAGTACCGGATGTACTCCGCGCATGCGCGATTGCGTCCCGAACTACCAAATGGCCGCGCAAAGTGCCCGGATGTCGCGCGCCATGCGCATTGGTCAGAACTACAAAATGGCCCCGCAGTGCCCGGATGTACTCGGCGCATGCGCACTTGGTCCCGAACTACCAAAATGGCCGCCGCAGTGCCCGGATGTACTCGGCGCATGCGCAATTTGGTCCCGAACTACCAAAATGGCCGCCGCAGTGCCCGGATGTACTCGGCGCATGCGCACTTGGTCCCGAACTACCAAAATGGCCGCCGCAGTGCCCGGATGTACTCCGCGCATGCTCAGTAGGCCCTGAATTACCAAAATGCCGCCGCAGTGCCCGGATGTACTCGGCGCATGCGCACTTGGTCCCGAACTACCAAAATGGCACCGCAGTGCCCGGATGTACTCCGCACATGCGTACTACGCCTCCGGACTCCAAAATGGTCGCCGCAGTGCCCGGATGTACTCGGCGCATGCGCAATTGGTTCCGAACTACCAAAATGGCCGCCGAAGTGCCGAGATGTACTCCGCGCATGCGCACTGGATCCCGAAATACCGAATTGGCCGCCGCAGGACCCGGATGTACTCCGCGCATGCTCAGTAAGCCCTGAACTACAAAATTCCTCCGCAGTACCCGGATGTATCCGCGCATGCGCATTGGTCCCGAACCACAAAATGGCCGCCGCAGTGCCCGGATGGACTCGGCGCATGCGCAATTGGTCCCGAACTACCAAAATGGCCGCCGAAGTGCCGGGATGTACTCCGCGCATGCGCACTGGATCCCGAACTACCAAAAGGCCGCCGCAGTGCCCGGATGTACTCGGCGCATGCGCACTTGGTCCCGAACTACCAAAATGGCCGCCGCAGTACCCGGATGTACTCGGCGCATGGCAATTGGTCTCGAGCTACCAAAATGGCCGCCGCAGTACCCGGATGTACTCGGCGCATGCGCACTTGGTCCCGAAATACCAAAATGGCCGCCGCAGTACCCGGATGTACTCAACGCATGCTCAGTAAGCCCTGAACTACCAAAATGGCTGCCGCAGTACCCGGATGGACTCGGCGCATGCGCACTTGGTCCAGAACTACCAAAATGGCCGCCGCAGTGCCCGGATGTACTCCGCGCATGGGCACTTGGTCCCGAAATACCTAAATGGCCGCCACAGTTCCCGGATGTACTCAGCGCATGCGCAATTGTCCCGACTACAAAATGCCGCCGCAGTCCCGGATGTACACACAAATGTCCCCAAAAATGATGGAGAAATGGCCCCAAAAATGACCCAAAAAGGCACAGAAATGGCCCTAAAGATGACTCAAAAATAGCCCATAAAAGGCCCCAAAACGACCCAAAAATTACTCAAAAATAGCCCCAAAGATGACCCAAAAATGACCCAGAAATGACCCAAAAAAGCCCCCAAAAGGCCACAAAAATGACCCAAAAATGACCTCAAAAATTCCCCCGTAAATGACCCAAAAATGGCCCTGAAATGGCCACAAAAATGGCCCCGATAGTGGCGCAAAAAAGACCAAGAAATAGCCCAAAAATGGCCCAAAAATGACCCAAAAATAAGCCCAAAATAGACTCAAAAAATGAATCAGAAATTGACCCAAATATGGGCCCTAAATGGCCCCGAAAATGGCCCAGAAATGACTCCAAAAATGACTCCATAAATGGACCCAAAAGTGACCCCAAAATAGCTTAAAAATTGCCAAAACATGCCCAAAAATTCATCCAAAAACACACCCAAAGATGACCAAGAATGATCCAAAAATAGCCTAAAAATGACCAAAAAATAGCCCCCAAAAAAACCCCAAAAATGGCCCACAAATGATCTAAAAATGATCCAAAACAATGACAGAAAAATGGCCCAAAAATGGCCCAGAAATGGCCCCAAATGTCTCCAAAAATGGCCTAAAAAATGACCAAAAAATGGACCTAAAAATGACGCAAAAATAACATGAAAATGACTCAAAAATAGCCCAAAAAATAGCCCCTAAAAGGCCCCATGAACGACCAAAAAATGACCAAAAAATCCCTCCATAAATGACCCAAAAATGACGTAAAAATTGGACAAAAAATGGCCCAAAAATAGACCCAAAATACCTCCAAAAATAACCTGAAAATGACACAAAAAAGCTTAAAAATAGCCCCAAAAATGACCCAGAAATGGCCCAAAAATGACCCAAAAATAGCCCTAAAAATGACCAAAAAACAGCCCAAAAATGACCAAAAAAATATCCCAAAAAAGACTCAAGAAGGGCCCATAAATGACCCAAAAAATGGCAACGATATGCCCCCGAATATGGCCCCAAAATTGGCCAAGAAATGGCCCCGAAAATGAATCAGAAATGGCCCCGAAAATGACCAAAAAAAGACCCAAGAATGGGCCCAAAATGGCTACGAAGGTGGCCCCAAAAATGAACCCCAAAGTGGCCCCAAAATAGTCCAAAATTGACAAAAAAATGGCCCCATAAGTGGTCCAAAAATGACCCAAAAATTGGCCCAAAAGTGACCCAAAAATGGCCGCAAAAATGGCCGCAAAATTGACAAAAAAATGGCCCCAGAAATGGTCCAAAAATAACCCAAAAATTGGCCCAAAAATGACCCCAAAATAGACCTTAACATTTATCCAAAAATGACCCAAAAATGGCCGTAAAATGGTTACAAAACTGGCCATAAAATGACCAAAAATTCACCCCAAAAATGACTCTAAAATGGCCTCAAAATTGACCAAAAATGGCCCAAAACAACGACCAAAAATAGCCTCATATATGACCCAAAATGGCCCAAAAATAGCCCCAAAATGGCCTCAAAAATGACCCAAAAATGGCCCCAAATTGACCCAAAACTGGCCCTAAAAATGACCAAAAAATGACTCAAAAGTGGGCCCAAAATGGCTCTGAAAAAGGCCCTAAAAATGGCCTTAAAAATGACCCAAAAATAGGCCCAGAATAGCCCCAAAAATGGCTCAAAAATTACCCAAAAATAGCCCTAAAAATCACCCCAAAATGGCCCAAAAATAGTGCCCTAAATGACACAAAAATGGCCCTAAAATTACCCAAAAATGGCTCAAAAAAGACGGAAAGATAAACACAAAAATGACCCAAAATGATCCCAAAATAGCACCATAAATGGCGCCAAAAATGGCCCCAAGAATGGCCCTAAAAATGACTCAAAATTGGCCATAAAATGATCTAAAATTTCCCCTATAAATGACCCCAAACAAGGCTCGAAATAGCCCCAAGAAATGACCTAAAAATGACCCAAAATTGCCCAAAAAATGCCCAAAAAATAGACCATAAAAGGCCCTAAAAATAGCCCCTAAAAGGCCCCAAAAATGGTCAAAAAATAACCCAAAAATTGGCCCAAAATTGACCCAAAAATAGCCCCAAAATGGCCCTAAAAATGGCCTCCAAAATGAGCCAAAATGGGCCGTAAAATAACCCAAAATTCCGCCTATAAATCACTGAAAAATAGCCCAAAATAGCCCAAAAAATGACCCAAAAATCACCCCAAAATGGCCCATAAATCGCCCAAAAATGACTCAAAAATTGACCCAAATACGGGCCCAAAAGCTCTCCGAAAATCACCCAGAAATAGTCCTAAAACTAGACCCAAAAACGGCTCAAAAATGACCCAAAAAAGGCCCTAAAAGGGCCCCAAAAATGGCCCAAAAATGACCCAAAATTGGCTGTAAAATGATGCAAAACATCCCCAATAAATGACCCAGAAATTGCACCAAAAATAGCCTTTAAAACAGCCCCAAAAAATGACCCAGAAATGGCTCAAAAATGGCCCCAAAATTGACCTAAAAATGGCCCAAAACAATGATCCAAAAATGGCTCAAAAATGGCTCCAAAATAGCCCCTGAAATTGCCCAAAAAAGACCCAAAAATGACCCAAAATTAAGCCCAAAATAGACTCGAACTACCAAAATGGCCGCCGCAGTGCCCGGATGTACTCGGCGCATGCCAGTAAGGCTGAATTACCCAAAATGCCGGGCCGCAGTACCCGATGTACTCCGCGCATGTCCTCAGTATCCCTGAACTACCAGAATGGGCCGCCCCGCAGTACCGGATGTAGCTGCGGCGCATGCGCACTTGGTCCGACTACAAAAAATGGCCGCCGCAGTGGCCCGGAATGTACTCGGCGGCATTGCGCACCTTGGTCCCGAACTACGCAATAATGGCCGCCGCAGTGCCGGATTGTACTCGGCGCATGCGCTTGGTCGCCGAACTACCAAAATGGCCGCGCAGTGCCCGGATGTACACACAAATGTCCCCAAAAATGATGGAGAAATGGCCCCAAAAATGACCCAAAAAGGCACAGAAATGGCCATAAAGATGACTCAAAAATAGCCCATAAAAGGCCCCCAAAACGACCCAAAAATTACTCAAAAATAGCCCCAAAGATGACCCAAAAATGACCCAGAAATGACCCAAAAAAGCCCCCAAAAGGCCACAAAAATGACCCAAAAATGACCTCAAAAATTCCCCCGTAAATGACCCAAAAATGGCCCTGAAATGGCCACAAAATTGGCCCCGATAGTGGCGCACAAAAGACCAAGAAATAGCCCAAAAATGGCCCAAAAATGACCCAAAAATAAGCCCAAAATAGACTCAAAAAATGAATCAGAAATTGATCCAAATATGGGCCCTAAATGGCCCCGAAAATGGCCCAGAAATGACTCCAAAAATGACTCCATAAATGGACCCAAAAGTGACCCCAAAATAGCTTAAAAATTGCCAAAACATGCCCAAAAATTCATGCCAAAACACACCCAAAGATGACCACAAAGAATGATCAAAATAGCCTAAAATGACGCAAAAAATAGCCCCAAAAAACCCCAAAAATGGCCCCTCACAATGATCTAAAAATGATCCAAAACAATGACAGAAAAATGGCCAAAAAATGGCCCAGAAATTGCCCCAAATGTCTCCAAAAATGGCCTAAAAAATGACCAAAAAATGGACCAAAAAATGACGCAAAAATAACATGAAAATGACTCAAAAATAGCCAAAAAAATAGCCCCTAAAAGGCCCCATGAACGACCAAAAAATGAACAAAAAATCCCTCCATAAATGACCCAAAAATGACGTAAAAATTGGACAAAAAATGGCCCAAAAATAGACCCAAAATACCTCCAAAAATAACCTGAAAATGACACAAAAAAGCTTAAAAATAGCCCCAAAAATGACCCATAAATGGCCCAAAAATGACACAAAAATAGCCCTAAAAATGACCAAAAAACAGCCCAAAATGACCAAAAAAATATCCCAAAAAAGACTCAAGAAGGGCCCATAAATGACCCAAAAAATGGCAACGATATGCCCCCGAATATGGCCCCAAAATTGGCCAAGAAATGGCCCTGAAAATGAATCAGAAATGGCCCCGAAAATGACCAAAAAAAGACCCAAGAATGGGCCCAAAATGGCTCCGAAGGTGGCCCCAAAAATGAACCCCAAAGTGGCCCCAAAATAGTCCAAAATTGACAAAAAATTGGCCCCATAAGTGGTCCAAAAATGACCCAAAAATTGGCCCAAAAGTGACCCCAAAATGGCCGCAAAAATGGCCGCAAAATTGACAAAAAAATGGCCCCAGAAATGGTCCAAAAATAACCCAAAAATTGGCCCAAAAATGACCCCAAAATAGACCTTAACATTTATCCAAAAAATGACCCAAAAATGGCCGTAAAATGGTTACAAAACTGGCCATAAAATGACCAAAAATTCACCCCAAAAATGACTCTAAAATGGCCTCAAAATTGACCAAAATTGGCCCAAAACAACGACCAAAAATAGCCTCATATATGACCCAAAATGGCCCAAAAATAGCCCCAAAATGGCCTCAAAAATGAACCAAAAATGGCCCCAAATTGACCCAAAACTGGCCCTAAAAATGACCAAAAAATGACTCAAAAGTGGGCCCAAAATGGCTCTGAAAATGGCCCTAAAAATGGCCTTAAAAATGACCCAAAAATAGGCCCAGAATAGCCCCCAAAAATGGCTCAAAAATTACCCAAAAATAGCCCTAAAAATCACCCCAAAATGGCCCAAAAATAGTGCCCTAAATGACACAAAAATGGCCCTAAAATTACCCAAAATTGGCTCAAAAATGACGGAAAGATAAACACAAAAATGACCCAAAATGATCCCAAAATAGCACCATAAATGGCCCCAAAAAATGGCCCCAAGAATGGCCCTAAAAATGACTCAAAATTGGCCATAAAATGATCTAAAATTTCCCCTATAAATGACCCCAAACAAGGCTCGAAATAGCCCCAAGAAATGACCTAAAAATGACCCAAAATGGCCCAAAAATTGCCCAAAAAATAGACCCTAAAAGCCCTAAAAATAGCCCCTAAAAGGCCCCCAAAATGGTCCAAAAATAACCCAAAAATTGGCCCAAAATTGACCCAAAAATAGCCCCAAAATTGCCCTAAAAATGGCCTCCAAAATGAGCCAAAATGGGCCGTAAAATAACCCAAAATTCCGCCTATAAATCACTGAAAAATAGGCCCAAAATAGCCCAAAAAATGACCCAAAATCACCCCAAAATGGCCCATAAATCGCCCAAAAATGACTCAAAAATTGACCCAAATACGGGCCCAAAAGCTCTCCGAAAATCACCCAGAAATAGTCCTAAAACTAGACCCAAAAACGGCTCAAAAATGACCCAAAAAAGGCCCTAAAGGGGCCCCAAAAATGGCCCAAAAATGACCCAAAATTGGCTGTAAAATGATGCAAAACATCCCCAATAAATGACCCAGAAATTGCACCAAAAATAGCCTTTAAAACAGCCCCCAAAAATGACACAGAAATGGCTCAAAAATGGCCCCAAAATTGACCTAAAAATGGCCCAAAACAATGATCCAAAAATGGCTCAAAAATGGCTCCAAAATAGCCCATGAAATTGCCCAAAAAAGACCATAAAATGACCCAAAATTAAGCCAAAAATAGACTCGAACTACCAAATGCCGCCGCAACCGGAGTACTCCGCGCATCTCATAGGCCCTGAATACCAAATGCCGCCGCAGTACCCGATGTACTCCGCGCATGCTCAGTAAGACCTGAACTACCACAATGGCCGCCGCAGTACCCGGATGTACTCGGCGCATGCGCAATTGGTCCCGAACTACCAAAATGGCCGCCGCAGTGCCCGGATGTACACACAAATGTCCCCAAAAATGATGGAGAAATGGCCCCAAAAATGACCCAAAAAGCACAGAAATGGCCCTAAAGATGACTCAAAAATAGCCCATAAAAGGCCCCAAAAACGACCCAAAAATTACTCAAAAATAGCCCCAAAGATGACCCAAAAATGACCCAGAAATGACCCAAAAAAGCCCCCAAAAGCCACAAAAATGACCCAAAAATGACCTCAAAAATTCCCCCGTAAATGACCCAAAAATGGCCCTGAAATGGCCACAAAATGGCCCCGATAGTGGCGCAAAAAAGACCAAGAAATAGCCCAAAAATGGCCCAAAAATGACCCAAAAATAAGCCCAAAATAGACTCAAAAAATGAATCAGAAATTGACCCAAATATGGGCCCTAAATGGCCCCGAAAAGGGCCCAGAAATGACTCCAAAAATGACTCCATAAATGGACCCAAAAGTGACCCCAAAATAGCTTAAAAATTGCCAAAACATGCCCAAAAATTCATCCAAAAACACACCCAAAGATGACCCAAGAATGATCCAAAAATAGCCTAAAAATGACCAAAAAATAGCCCCCAAAAAAACCCCAAAAATGGCCCACAAATGATCTCAAAATGATCCAAAACAAGGACAGAAAAATGGCCCAAAAATGGCCCAGAAATGGCCCCAAATGTCTCCAAAAATGGCCTAAAAAATGACCAAAAAATGGACCAAAAAATGACGCCAAAATAACATGAAAATGACTCAAAAATAGCCCAAAAAATAGCCCCGAAAAAGGCCCCAGGAACGACCAAAAAA